>OVBA01000192.1:0-23024 GCA_900406435.1 Lepidium aucheri
GAGGAGGAGGAGGAGGAGGAGATTGTAAAGGTAGGCAGTGAATTGGTAGCCAAAGAATAAGTGAAAGAATTATATTATTTGTTAGAAGTGTACTAATCAGTGATAATGAAAAATTAGGGAGAAAAGACAGGACTGCCAGGAAATAAAGAATTGGTACCTGAAGCTAACCAAACTCAAACTGCTAGTGTAAGCCTTTAGGTGTGAAGCATAAAAGGTTTTATATTGTATAGCGTAAATTTGAACTGGTAATGGTAATTGTAGGTTGACATGAAACAGGATAATATGGAAGAAACAAGTTTGGAGGAGGAAAAGAAAGGGTCTGGTTTGGTACGAATGAGGGGAAAACAAAAACATATACCACCAACAAGGTATGGCTGTTCCATAGAAAAAGAAGCCAAAGTGGTAAAGGTAGAGCGAGGGAGTAGTAGCCAATATAAAGGTAAAGAGCAGAGGGATAGACGGACAAGAGTGAAGAAAGCCTTATAGCTTCCTATTCGTAAGTGAATTGTTTTGTATTTGTCACAAAATGTAGGAAATATGTTATAAGGTGAGGGCATAATAATAAGCAAGATTGACTGTGTGTAGGAGTCTATAGTAGATGGAAGGGAGGTGAAGAAAGCATTTTTCACAGGCATTTACACACTACAGGAATGGTTAGACACACCCATAAGTTCTTTTGAACTTTGAAAAGCCTTTTTTATTAGATGCTTCAGGTTTGAGTACTAATATGATCACATTTAAATTGTTGTAATGTTGTAGCAAATGGATGCAATGATTAACATAATGTGGGGAAGGTTAGGTGATGAATTCGCGTCTAAGAAAGTTGCTATATTGGACACATGGTTCTTGGTTATGTTGTGCCAAGATTGGGCGAGAAATAAGGAGCAGACTGATGGTGTGAGGTGTTGGAACAAAGTAGTGAGTAAGTACATGAAGGGAACTGTATCAAATCGACGCCAAAAGCTAGAATGGTATGAAGATGTTGACGTTGTTATAGCACCCATGAATTGGGATAGAAGCCATTGGGTTGTAGTTGTCTTGAGGATAAATGAAGGTATCATAGAGGTGTTGGACCCCATACTTGATTTGACATCAAAAAGGAAGATGAAGAATTATATGAAGCCAGTAGTTGAAGCACTGCCAGTTGCAATTCAAGACATTTGTGGGGAGGCATTTGAGATTGATGATCTTCCTAGTAGTTTTAAATTGGTCCGACCAAGTGGATGTTCACAAAACAAGCAATCTGGAGACTGTGGAGCTTTTTGTGTGAAATTCATAGAACGATACGGGCTAGGACAAGGTTGTGTTGGAATCACCTATCACAATGTTGATGATATACAGTTAGAGTATGCTATAAGTGTCTTTGAAGCATATGTCGAGCTTTTTATAATGTGAATCTCGTTTGGTCTTGTCTTTGTGTGGTTTTTAACGGTTCGTACGTAATGTCACATTATTATGTGTTGGATAACTATCTGATGATACATTAGTAAGTGTTGGTATCGTATGTGTAAGTTTAATTAGGAGATCTTTTGGAGATTTGGTTTACTTTATATTTGATGTATTTGGTCAATACGTTTGTCCATTAAATAGTCCATGTGCAACAAATGGCTTGAAAAGTGTCCATCGGAAAGTATGTATTTTATAGTCCATGTCCACGTTGATAGTATACTCGAATTCCATGTTCATATAAATGGGCATGTGTACCCCAAATAATAATAAAAAATGATGTGATAGCCTGATCAAAGTAATAGATATGGACATAAATTTTTATAAGGAAAGGTACATTTGTTTACTGTGTCTATGGCCATTATGGTTGGATATGCAATTCCATGAGACATGCGATGTCCATGTCCACTCAGAGTGACATGATTAGTTGCATGTCCATATCGATGTCCATTTCAAACTGGATAAATTTCGTATGGTCAATATTACATAATAACGGAGAAACAAAATTTGTCTGTCTATGTCTAATTTTGAATAGATGATTTGACATGGGTATGGACATAGACATTTTTTAAAAATTGATGTCCATGAGCGTATCTGATTTGTATATATTGTAATCAGTCAACTTTAACTATGTCTATGGATACCGTAAAAGTCAATAAGAATACTAAAAGCACAACTTTACCATTAAAAATGTTTATAAAAACAAGAGTTAAATGAAGTAACTTTAAAAAGAACCTTGGTCATCTTCCATAAGTATTGCAAAAGTATCTCTGCTTTTCCAAAAATGTCATTCTCAGGGGATGGGCAGTGTGGTTTGATGGATCTGCCTTACCATTTGTTGGTTGACATTGTATCCACTGTTGCCGTAGGTGGTGTAGAAGATTTGGTCGCAATGATGGCTACATCCCGGCCTGGTCTAAAAGTTGTCCAAGAAAAATGTGTGTTGAATGTTGTCTCTCTTTCCATAATGGAACAGAATCCAGCCCTAGTCCTTCCTGGTTCCTCGTTTTGGGATATTTTTGTTAAGTGTTTTGGAGCGAAGAACCCTCGGGCGTGTTTTCTGGAAAGCTTGCGATAAACTGCAAAAGAAGGTGATGTTAAAAAATCTTGGGAGATTTTGCGTGAAAGCAAGGCACACTCTCAGGAAGTATTATTTGCCCTATGTATATTTTAAATTGCAGCAGGTGACTATATGTCTAGTTTTCCGTACCTAAAAGATTTAATAGATATCGTTCCTAGTTTCAAAATTGTTGAATCTATTGGAGACAAAGTTTTCTCTATTATTCAAGCAATGGGTCATGTTAGGGTGCGTCATTACGGGAGACTAACCCCATACTTTCATGCTCCGCCTTTCACCCATATCGCACTTGAGAGTCTGTACCACTCTGATGGGGAGGAATACGAGATTGACAATTGTTGTCCTGAGTATTTTATTTGATTTCGTACGATCATGTTCATTAATATGTTTTAACAAATTTATGTTTTGTTGGTCCATGTCCACATGTTGTTGTGAGAATTAGTTGTTGGGAAGTATATGTTAATATGTTAATGTGTTTACCTTCGTATAAGTAAAAGTCTATGTTAACATGTTAATTTGTTGGTCCATGTCAAAAGGTTATTGTAATATATTGTTGTAGCGTAGTCTATGTTGACTTGTTAAGGTGTGTATATTCATATTAGTGAACCTATTATCTATCATAATTTCAGGATTGATTATTATCTTCTTTGGTTGTCAAAAAAGTACTTTGATTACCCGCTAGCATACCCGTCTCAATCAACAAAAGATGTAGTAAAACTCTGGCCAATCATAAAGTATTTGTATTGGACAAACAAAAGTTACAGTCTAAATCAATGAAAACTAGGAATAGAGTGATGAAAAAACAATATAAAAATGATGTATAAAGACATTGGAATTACAACTGAACCAAACAAGATACACTAAAAATGGGTAAGTAATGGTATTTTTAGAGATATGTAATTGGAATGTAAGGGTTTGTGTTGAATACTTTAAACGGAAATATGAAAACAGTTAAGAATTGATAGGGGTAGGTGATTGTTTGGCTTAACAAGGCAAAGTACAATTTTGTTTTATAGAGCATGGTAAAGGTGATTGTATGATGGGACTTAAATGTGGCATATTAATTAGAAAGGGTTGGTGAATAAAAACGAGAAAGAGGAGGAACGTGAACATATTGAAATTTGGAAAGAGAAGAGTAAACTCATAAAATTTTGTGAAAGATGGAATAGGTACAAATATCTTTTTGTTTTTGCCAACAATAAAATGATGTCCATGTCTCTTCGAGATATAGTAGGAAAGACGAAGGACCAACTAAACATGGACAAAAAGAGCATGTCCATGTAATCATAAATCTGGAAGTCATGGACATAAAAATGGACAGTCACAAAAAACATGGAAGAGACAGGTGCATAAACATGGACAGTCACAAAAAACAGTTCTCCCTAAGTTTTATATAGGATTCTTGCATGTTGTTCTCTTATGACCAACGGCTTTGCATCAGCTGCACTTCTGGGTGAAACCATATGAATACAAAAAATTAACATGTTAGGATAAGATATTACTTTTTTAAAGAAATTCATGAACATTAAAGATTTTGGCAAAACGTATTGAGTATTCCCATGTGGATGGAATTCTAACTTTCTTAGGCCTTTCCAATGGTCGTCTAGTTTTTGGTGGTTTAAGAACAACATCTTTGAGGGATGTTGGTATGGAGGAGTCCTTCTCGTTAGGCACAGGAAAGAAAACACAATTGTAAGTGCTTCTCCATGTGTCTGATGAGTAGCAGTCGCCAACCATTGAGTACACATTTGTTTCACTGACTCCAACCAAGGCTAGAACGTGAGAACAAGCGATAAGTGTAACACCAAAAATATTGCAGGTACATGATTTTCTTTGCAAGACAACATGGTCGTCGTAGGCTTCAATGTTAAGTAAAGGTTTAGCTTAATAAAATCTTCGCGAAGGTTGATAAAATTCTTGTATCCTGCATCGTTGGAGACAATGATAGGAGGCATCTTTTCTTGGGTAAAAGCAGATGATTGTATGGGGTCCCAATAGGCAAACGAGGGAATATAGTTCTCTTTGGCCACAGAGAACTCTTTATAAAACTTTGGCTTCAAAAACACTAAAATAGTCGTTTATTTCGAGTAGAACACATCTTGCATACTGCTCTTTTAAGATTTTAAAGTGCCAAATTCCAGAAGATGTGTACTCCCAATCACCAGGTATGACCACGACAGACCTTGTCATCATGAGTTTTATGAAGAAACACAAAAAGCTGACAGAAATAGTTGCCAGTTAGAAAGGTAATGAGAGAAGGTGAATTAATAAGAGGGCTAAGTTTTAGCTTTACATTGTCCGCTCGAAGAAGACGGAAATATTGTATTGAGAAAACAAACGTTTCATTGACAAAGAACAAACCCAGCGTAAAGATGGTTTAAAGAAACGAAGTAAAAAATGATTTTAGCATAGAGGTGAATTGGAATAAAGTCAATTGTGTAGTCGGGTATAACATGGACGGGAAATATGATTTGAACATAAATTTTTAAAATATTTGAAAAAATAGTAATGGCAGAATATATATATTTTGGTAATGGCTGGACAATTACAAAGTGAGGGTTTAGGTCATGTCAAATATATGTCTTACGAAATAGAAAGATTGTATAAGAAGTAGACTTAAGCAGATATCTTCAATACTTCGTTTGTTCTTCAATTTCTTTAGTTCCTCCCGAAAATGACTTCGATGTGCAAGAGCTCAAGTTCAAATATATCCCAAAAAAGAGGGTTTCCAGGCGCGTGTTACTGTGGAGGGAGGATGAGGAAATACACTTCAAAAACATCAGAGAATCTAGGGCGACCGTTCTTTAATGTGAAACTTTAGAAAAGGTACAACATTTTGGTTGTAATTGTGTTTAAGTGTGTTTAAGTTTGTATTTAAGTTTAAGTTGGTGAGTAAATCATGTCTTTCAGGGACATATGTTTAAGTGGGTGGAGGAATCAATGGTGGAAGAAGTTGAGGATGTATTTCCTAAAGTAGAATAAATTTTAGGGGAATTAAAATGAGTGAAAACTGATCTGATACATCTCGGAACAGTGGCGAAGGAGCTAAAGGAATCACAAAAGTACACGAGTTTTTAGATGCTTACAATAAGTGGTGTAGCGGTGGCTGTGGTGGCAGTACTAATTATGTAAATTCCCAGTTGGGATGTTATATAGTAGATTTGAATGTTTTAAATGAGTCTGTCTTCCCCGTCGAATTAGATATGTATTTTTTGTTGCTAAGCGATGAGTATGACATTGTTCATTATGCATCTCCATATCCATGTCCTTGATATGATTAATTACTTAATGTACATATAAGTGTCCAATAGGGTTCCATAAAAAGATGAGCAAGACTGTCGTCGAACACTATGATGAACATAATGTCTATATCCATGGTCTTTACACTTTACATGGACGATACTTATGTCATAAATCATGTCCATGAATTGGTAAATGGACAAGATCTATTTATATCTGTGTCTGTGTGTATGTGTGTATTGGCATGTACCTAGATAAACGTATGGACAAAAGTTATGTATGTCCATATGTATTATGTGTTAGATGGACAGTCCTTATGTCATGTTCATGTCCATGACCTAGTAAATGGACATGATTTATGTGTGTTCATGTCCGTGTGTGTTGACTAATACATAGATAAACGTATAGACATAAGTTGTGTATGTCCATGTCTATTATGTGTTAAATGGACTGTCCTTATGTCATGTCCATATCCATGACCAAAATGAGCAGGAATTATGTATGTCCATGTCCATATGTATTGACTTATACATAGATGGACAGAAGTTTTTTATGTCCATGTCCATTATGTGTTAAATTGACAAGGCCTTATGTCATGTCCATGTCCATGACCAAGTAAATGGACATGATTTATGTATGTCCAACTCTATATGTATTGACTTATACATAGATAAACGAATGGATAAAATTTGTGTATGTCTATGTCCATTATGTGTTCATTGGACAGGGCTTATGTCATGTACATGTACATGACCTAGTAAATAAACAGGATTTATGTATGTTCGTGTCCGTGTGGTCTGACTTATACATATATAAACGTATGGACAGAAGTTGTCTATATCCATGTCCATTATGTGTTCATTGGACAGTCCTTATGGCATGTACATGTCCATAACCTAGTAAATGGACAGGATTTATGTATGTACATGTCTGTGTGTAATGACTTATACATATATAAATGTATAGACAGAAGATGTGTATGTCTATGTCCATTATGTGTTCATGGACAGTCTGTAAGGCATGTCCATGTCCATGATTTGGTAAATGCACATGATTTATGTATGTCAATGTCTGTGTGTATTGGCATGTACCTAGATAAACATATGAACAGAAGATTGTGTATGTCTATGTCCATTATGTGTTCATTGAACAGTCCTTATGTCATGTCCATGTCCATGACTTGGTAATATACATGATTTGTGTATGTCCATGTCCATTATGTCTTATTGAACATTGCTTAGCAAGTCATGTCCATGTTCATGACTTGGTAAATGGACTTATGTATGTTCATGTTCGTATGTATTGACTTATACATAGATGGACAAAAGTTGTTTATGTCCATGTCCATTATGTGTTAAATTGACAAGTCCTTATGTCATGTCCATGTTCATGAGCAAGTAAATGGACAGGAATTATATATGTCCATGTCCGTATGTATTGACTTATACATAGATAAACGGATAGACAGAAGTTGTGTATGTCCATTTCCATTACGAGTTCATCGGACAGCCCTTATGTCATGTACATGTCCATGACCTAGTAAATTGACAGGATTTATGTATGTCCATGTCCGTGTGGTCTCACTTATACATATATAAACGTATGGACAGAAGATGTCTATATCCATGTCCATTATGTGTTTATTGGACAGTCCTTAGGTCATGTACATGTCCATGACCTAGTAAATGGACAGGATTTATGTATGTCCATGTCCGTGTGTAATGACTTATACATATATAAATGTGTAGACAGAAGATGTGTATGTCTATGTTCATTATGTGTTCATTGGACAGTCCGTAATGCATGTCCATGTCCATGACTTGGTAAATGGACAGCATTTATGTATGTCCATGTCTGTGTGTATTGGCACGTACCTAGATAAACGTATGGACAGAAGACGTGTATGTTCGTGTCTATTATGTGTTCATTGGACAGTCCTTATATAATGTATATGTCCATGACTTGGTAATAGACAGGATTTGTGTATGTCCATGTCCATTATGTGTTCATTGAACATTGCTTAGCAAGTCATATCCATGTCCATGACTTGGTAAATGGACAGGATTTATGTATTCCATGTTTGTGTGTATTGGCATATACCAAGATAAACGTATTGACAGAAGCTGTGTATATCCATGTCTATTGTGTGTTAATTGGACATTACTTATGTCATGAATTGGTAAATGGACATAGACAATACTTTTTGTCCATGGACAGAGAAATTAACACTACATGGACATGGAAAATTATTTACAGGGAGATGCGGATTTTTGTGTATTAAGTGTAGTATTATAACCTGATTCTGGGATGTTCAAATTGTGCGTCAATGTAAAAATGGCACATTAGGTCTTTGATGACTAAAAAAAGAGATAAGGCATTGACAAAAAAATAGGAGAGAGGGTGTGATGTAAAGAGGAGATGAGTTATTTGGAGATATGAAGTGTTGGGTAGAGGTAAAAGGGTGAAAAGGGAGAAGAGACAAAATTATTTCAGGGGATTTTTAGTGGTGAAAAGGTGATACAGCATTTTTGATGATTAAGTTTTTTTGTGGCATTTGTCATACTTTTCTCATAAATAAATTAAAAGTTAGAAAAGAATTGTATAATATTTAGTGACAAAGAAAAAGAATTGTATAATATAACTACTATTAGTTTGGAGCAGACGAGAGAAACTAGATCTCAGATTTGTACTTAAGATTTTGTTGCTTCTTGCTGGGTCGGTGGTCGGTGGTTCCATCAACACCGTCACCGACCCTCTCCGTCGTTATTCTGTTTGTAGAATTTTTTGTTTATGTTCAAGTTGTGGCTTTGTTGCATTAGTGCATTGGGTGTGTGTTGGAGTTTCATCGTTGGAGAAGAAGTCTTTGCCTATGACCTTAGTCTTTATCATCTTTTGCGTCTGCCATCACTTTTGTGGTGGTGGGGGCTCCTTGTTTGGGTGAGCGTGTCTCCTTACTCCTCATTTCCCTTTGCCGTGATGCTTTTTGTTGTGTTAATCATGTATTTTTTCTTGGGTTAAGGTTTAATTAGAGTCTTTAAGTTTAGATTAGTTGTTTTAGCTCCAATTCGTTGACCTTTATTGTATCTATCCGGGTCGATCTGATACGGTCCTCTCCCGAGCTCGGTATCCATGTTTGTGTTTGTCTCGCTCCTTGTCCTTACACTTAGACCTTGATCGAGGTCGGATCCTTCGTTGGTTTCTGTTTATTAGGCCATTCCCAGCCAACTTTCGTCCTCTATGTTCGTCTATTTTCCAACTTCGGCCGTTTTGGTATGTATTATGGGACCCTTCTACCGATACCAGAAACTTTGATCTTTAGTTGTAGGGTACATCTTATTCGCTATAGGAGGATTCATCGTCCACGTAGCTTCAGTTACTTATTGTGGAGACTTCGGTTTTCAGGTTTTGGATGTTCTTATGACGACTCTTTTCTTAAGCTCTTTTTCAGCCTTTTCTTTTTTTAAATTATCTAGCTTCCCTTGTTTGGGCTTTGATTCCGGGAATTTATTTGTCCTCCGTCAGCTTGTGTAATGAACTTTGAATCCCACTTTGGCTTTATTAATCAAAATCTAGATGAAAAAATTACTACTATTAGTTTGGACTTATTTTCCAAAAATATTTCTATTTTCCAAAAAAACTACTATTTCTCGTTGTAAGATTGTTGTGGTCAACATTTAGTTTAATATATCTATCAATAAAAAAATACCACTATTATTTTTAATCAAGTTTTTCTCGGTCTGGTGGTTAGGATGATCCAACTAATGACTACGACATCTGAGACTCGATTTCTCCCATCTACAATTGGTAGATTAAAGATGATTATTAAGGATTGGGGTAAGCTAAAATTGAGACCAAAGGGTCATGGATTTGGTTCAAATTAGTAAATTTACATGATCAAGTTTTTCCATTTATTAAAGTTTGCATCAGATCCGGTAACTCTTCTTTCTTTTGGTTTGGCAATTGGTCCTCTATTGATAAACTCATGGACTCTATATGGGATTCCATAACAAGATATGTCGGAGTCTCTCGTAAGACTAAGGTGAATGAGGTAGTCTTCAACTCTTAGTGGTTACCTCATATCAACTACAACAGATTAGGCTATATCCTTTCTATAGTTAGAGTAGAACTTGATCCTAATTCAAATGTTGGTGAAGATATCTTTTTGGCAACATTGTCCTGGCATTTTCGTGAATCATTGTCTCCATCCACAACTTGGGAACAATTTGTGCTCAACATTCAAACGTACCATGACACAAGTTCATTTGGTTTTAGCAAGGTGTGCCTAAATTCTTCTTTATTGTTTGGTTTGCTATTAAAGATAGACTATCAACAAGCGATAAAATGGAAATATAGGACGGAAACCAATATTTTGGGTTGTGTGGAGAATTAAATGAAATACAAAATCATTTATTTTTTGTATGCACAGTATGATCTGATCTTTGCTCTCAACTTCTATCTTAGATCATCAATCTAGATTGGACACACACAATTCATACATTGATATCATGCAGCTGCGATCCAAAGGAAGCTATACTCCAATGAATTGTATTTCAAACCATGCTATACCACTTGTGGCAAGAACGTAACTCACAAATACATGATCGACCTGCCACGTCTCTATGGCTTGATGCAAAGATAGTTCGAAGTTAAGATGAGTTCAAATGATTTTATTTTTTTATTCTTTTAGAGACTAATGCAATAATAATAATTCTTAATTTTTTTGAACTTTCTGTAAATATTTTTTTTTTGTTGATCAATAATTTTTCCATTATTGGTACCTAGTTAGATTAGGAACAACCCAAATAAATCAATGTTCTTGGCATAGTTAGCTTATTTAAAATAAATGAATTAATTAAAATTTAATTTATAAATTAAGAAAAGAGATAAAAATAAAAACTAATCCATCGTCATCTACATAAATTTTGACCACTGTGTACATATTAGAATATGACGTTTAGTATATATATCAGGTTTGTTATAAACTCAATATTATACACAACGTTTCAGAGCTTTAGTAAGAATAGTGACCATCAAACTATAAGTATTAAATGTTTGATTGAAGTGTAATATAAACAAAGTTTGTACAACATTTAAGATTGTAAAATATATATATTGTTTTATAAAATGTAACTAATTTTATTAATGAAAATGATCTGAGATACATAAGGAAGAACCTAGTAATTTGATTTCATGCCAAAAAAGCTTAAAATATGGAAGCAAAATGATTTAGTCCATCGATGTCAACAAACGTGAGAATCGACGAAGTGACAATACGATTTATAAAAATCGAAATTTTGACATCTTTATGGAGAAGCATTAATATGATAAATGAAGAGAAAGAGAATGAACCGAATGAGCCAAAGTAAAAAGAAGCCTTTCAGTGAAAGCCCAAGAACCTGAACCTAAACTAAGCGATGCTCGCTCAATCTTCAATCCATAAGCTAAACTAAGCGATGCTCGCTCAATCTTCAATCCATAAGCTAGCCTAGGGTGGAACTTTGCGAACCAAGAGACGAAAAACGCATTACACATGATCTACAAAGTCTTACTAGCTCATCCAATCATCTATCTTAACGAACCAAAACTCAAAAAGGGGAATCAAAATGTGAGAGAGTTGTCTCCACGGGAAAAGAGAAAAGTAGGAGAGAAGAAGATAGAATGTAAAATATTCTAAACAAATATAATCATGGTGGCCATAATACAAGTTTACAGCAATTAAATTTGTTTAAAACAAAAAAAAAAAACAAAAATTCAATAACCTTAACTTATGTTTGTTTCGTATTTGATATTTTCCAAAAATAAACGACCAAGATTCTCGTATGAATTAATGATTGCTTATATTAGAACCACAATCAGTTTTTTTTTCAGTATTGGACCACAAATAGCTGACCCATTAGCCAAGTTCCTGTATAATGGAGATGACGGGACTCGATCTCGGGACATGCAAGTGCGTCTTGCCTTTTGTGTACTTACCATCCTAGCCATTAGGTTAAAGACCACTTGCGAACCACAATCCGTTATAGGTTAATTTTATTTAATAGTTTTGTTGATAATTTTATCCGCACTCTAGATATTGCAATGTTAAATAATTTTAAAATAATACTTTTAAATCCCATGACATGAGTTCTACTCTCTAATATAAGTAGGTTTTTGGGAGAAAAAAGAGTCTTCAGCTATTTTCGTAGTATAAAAATAAAGAATTTTTTATTAACTGATTTATGTATTGGATTCTATTAATCCAGCATTCAAAACGGGTTGAAACATATGGTTGCCAAAATATTGAGGTTTTATTTTCATAGTTCGTTTAATTTTTATTGTAGGAGGCGATCCTTTTTCATTAGTGTAACTCTTGGCTTTAGTTTTAAAATGATTTATGATCAAATTTTCTCTTTAATATATAATCAAGTCGAAAAAAATAGAAACTTATGTACAATACCCCTTTTTATGTTTTATTATGTTTAATGCCCCTTTCTCTAAACCTTATGTCGTATATCCTTTTTCACTGTTTTTCTCTCAAACTAAATGATAATAACACCCTGATTATTTAGGAGACATTTAAATTTCTAAGAAACACAACAAACGCCTACGCTTTTTCGGGAACTATAACACACCACAGCTCAAACTCTCTCTTTACCCCTTCATTTCTCTCTCATTCTAGGTTTTCCCTTCTCATTATCTCTCTCGTAACCCTAACGAGTACTTCTCTAATTAAACTTAATATTTTCTCTTTCGTCTTCGTCTTCAGCTCTTCGTCTCCTCTCCATTCAAACTACAGTTCTTCGCAATTTTCCCAATCGTAAACCCTAGGGTTAGGTCATCTCAACTGTCATTAGCTTCAACATCGTCAAACTTGTACGGCTCTCTTCCAGCTCTATGTCTCCTGCTTAGCTCTAAATTGATTTCGCTAGTTATATATCATGTCGTCTGTCCCTTGAAGCTGCCAATTTGGTGTCCATACCTTTGCCTGATTTTATTGTTGTTGCATGTCGCTTCGATCTATAACTCTGTTTTTGGGACATAGATCTGTACTGTAGACATTTTTGTTTCAATTCATCCATCAATAATGTACACTTCTTTTGATATCTACCGTGGACATCACCATTTTTGTGTTACATATTGTTGATCTTCGCGATAGCAAGTTTGATGTGTTATGTGTGTTACTTTTTTGGCGAGCTCTGTGTGTTACATATGGTTGATTTGTGCTTGTCGGAAGTATTCATGTCTGATATGGACAAAAATTATATCTGTGGACAATCCACTTTGGACAGAACTCATCCATAAGCAATGTCCTTTAACGGTATCCATTGTGGACATGATTATATCTGTTACAGATTTCTGTTTATTAGTTGTCTATTATAGTGTGATGACGCACAAATCCAAAAGGAGCATGATCCCACAGCCATAGTTTGATACGGAGTAGATTCCTTGTGCTCTATTCGTAACAGATCGATACCCTTCCGATGGTCGCATAAATTCGTACTCTAAGCCCAACTACCTTCTCGATATTACAGCACTCCAGAGTTTGAGTATCTTTAGAATTCTTGTTTTGGACCGTTGTTTGATCTTCATGTTCGTCAGTCATCTTTGTCTGGCAAGTTGGTCCACAGCTTTCTTTGTAGGTCCCTTCTATCCAAAAAGGAGCACGAAGTGTGGTTCGTATTTGGTGGACATCCAATCTGCTTCTCCCTAAGAGAATTTACAATTCTCACAAGCCTTCCTTGCGAGCCTTTTCCTCATGATGTAGACGCCTTGCAGACTCCAAATCTTGGTTCATAACCATATTGGAACACATTGATTGGGAATCAGTCCTCTGTTACTATTCTTTAGATGGGAACGGGTCACAACCGAGTGACTTGCAAGAACCCTATTTGATATTCAACTCCTACTCTTAAAACCTTCAACGCTTTAATTTTGTATTGCTTCCTTGTTTTAATTGAATGTCATGTCCATTTAAATTAACATTTTTTGTCCACGAGTCTTTTGTCCACAATGTTTATGATTATTCACGTTTAGCTTCATTATCACTTCCTTTACTTGTCCAATTCTCTCGTTAACAAACCATTTCCTACCACTTCTCCAATTCTCTCGCCAGGGTGAAGGAATGGGAGGATAGCAAAACGGTCCTTGGAAGCCAATCTTCGAAGTCAGAACTGATCCCAATTGATCTCATAATCGATATACTCTTAAGATTATCTGTGAAATCTATAGCAAGATGTCGCTGCGTACCAAAGCTTTGGGCTTCCATTCTTTGACTTCCTTGTTTCACAGATTTATTTCTGATCAGATCTTCTGCTCGACCGAGGCTACTCTACGCCAGTAAAAGAGCGGTGAATTGTTATTATTTTGACATCTCAGTCTCAAAATCCAGATGAGAACTCGTCTTCTTTTGTTGTCACTTATCATACGAAAATTTCCTTCAATGCTCAATGAGATACTATTAGTTCTATTGGTGGCCTTCTCTTTATTTCAATGTAACCCTAGCGCTCAACATTCCTTTACCGTTCCCAAAGTGAAGACAAGGAATAGGATTTTGTTATGATTTCAGATTAGATTAGCTGAATAAACTCGGCATTAAACTTCCATAAACGATGAAAATCAAACAAACTTAGAGTTTCAGACTCTACCTCTCAACCTTCTTCAGAAACAAAACGATAAGAAAAACGATACTCTCTCTCTCTCAAGTTGTTTTAAAGTTAACTCTCTCCTTATTACAAAACTAGTCCCTATCGAATTCATTATTGCAAGTAAACTCTCATAATCTGAACTTCTTCACTCTTGGGTTGATCCATTAAGCATCACTTTCTTCTTGGGCCTTCCTCTTGTATATGTACACTCTCATGGGCCTATCAATACCCTCCAATTTAAGAATCATCTTGTCCTCAAGATGCAGGTGTGGGAATCGTTCTTTGATGTCTGCTAAGCGTTCCCATGTATCATCATGAACTCGTTTCCCTTTCCAACAAACTAGCACCTCCAAATGTCCCTCGTTATCATAGCGGAACTGCAGCAGCTCCTCTGGTTTGCTTATACTAATCTGTAAGTCATTCATCGAAGCAGGTAAAGGATGTACCTGGTGCTGTTTCCCCACTATCGGTTTCAGTTGTGATACGTGGAAGACTGGGTGTATCAGGGAGTGTGGAGGTAACCTGAGGCGATAAGCCACCTTCCCCACTCGTGCTAACACCTCAAATGGTCCGTAATACCTTGCAGCCAGCTTATGAAAGATTCTCTTGGCCACTGATTGCTGTCGATAGGGTCTTAACTTCAAGAACACCAGATCGCCTACTGCAAATTCAACATCTCTTCTCTTCTTATCTGCTGTCTGTTTCATATCACTCTGGGCTATGGTCAAGCAACTCTTGATCTGATTTAACATCGCATCCCTCTCTAGCAAACTCTGCTCTAATTCGAAATTCTTGGTGGATCCTTGTTCAAAGAGCACAACCTGTGGTGGTTCACGCCCATAAACGACATGAAACGGTGTTGTTTTTAGAGTTGTGTGATAGGAGGTGTTATACCACAATTCTATCCATGACAAAAAATTGCTCCACTGTCTTGGATGTGATGATGCAAAGCACCTTAGATATGCCTCAAGGCACCTGTTGAGTATCTCGGACTATCCATCCGATTGTGGGTAGTAAGTTGTGCTATACCGAAGGATAGTACCTGCAATTCTGAAACACTCACGCTAGAAATTCCCCACAAAGATCTTATCTCTATCAGAAATTATCGATCATGGAAAACCATGCACCTTACAATCTCATTCAAAAATTTCTGAGCCACATCAGTTGCAGAAAATGGGTGTTTGAGTGTGAGAAAATGTCCATACTTGCTCAGTCTGTCCACTACGACCAGAATTGTATCCATTCCGTTTGAACTTGGTAAGCCCTCGATGAAGTCCATTGCTACATCCTCCCAGATTGGATTTGGAATTGGGATTGGCTACAATAATCCCGCCGGAGACAGAGTAGAAGCTTTGTGAGTTTGACAAACCTGACACTTGGAGACATAGTCTTGTACCACCGCCTTCATGTTAGGCCAATATACCACATGTTGCAACCGTTTATATGTCCGTAATAATGCCCACCAATGGTGCTGTCATGATACTCTTTTAGCAATAAGGGAATGTGTGTAGAACTCCTTGGAATCACTAACCTTTTTTTATATACAAGCCTATTTCCCTTTAGCGTATACCCCTTCTTCACTGCCTCCCCCACCTGTATTTGGGTAATCAGTGTAGCTATCTCTATATCTCTCTCTACTTCTTCATACAAGTCCTATAACATCAGAGACTATGGTAGCGTAAGGGCGAAACACAATGCAGTACCTGAACCCAACAAAGCCAATTCAATTCTAGATAAACCATCGGCAGCCTTATTTTCAATATCCGGTTTGTACTCAATGTCAAAAGTATAGCTCATCAACCTGCTTAGCCACCTTTGATAATCTAGAGAGATTTCTCTTTGTTTCAGCAAATACTTAAGACTCTTCTGATCTGTACGAACCAAAAACCTCCTTCCCAAAAGGTAATGACGCCATTTTTGTATTGCCATTACTATCGCCATCAGCTCTCTTTTGTAGATGGATTTCAATTGTTCTCTTGGTGTCAAGCCATAGCTAAAGTAGGCCACTGGTTTCTTTTCCTGCATTAAAACTGCTCTCAGCCCAAAACCCGACGTATCAGCTTCAACAACAAATATTTTGTGAAATCTGGCAATGCTAGTACCGGCGCACTCATCATCGCCGCTTTCAACTGCTAAAACGCTGTTTGAGCCATGGGAGACCAATTGTAACTATCTTTCTTCAACAATTCTGTCAACGGTTTTGCTATCTCACTGTAGTCTCTCACAAACCTGCGGTAATACCCTGTTAATCCAAGGAATCCTCTTAATGCTTTAATTGTAGAAAGAATTGGCCAGTCTTTCATCACTTCAGTTTTGCTTGGATCCGTTGATACTCCTTCTTGGGATATAATGTGACCCAAATACTCTATTTGTGGCTGTCCAAAGTTTTACTTCTTTCGGTTAGCAAACAACTCATTCTGTTTGAAAATTTCAAACACTATCTTTAAGCGTTCCACATGCTCTTCCATTGATGAACTACAAATCAGAATGTCATCGAAGAAGACTAGCATAAATCTCCTCAAATGCGGTCTAAATAAGTCATTCATTAAAGCCTGTAACGTGGCTGGTGCATTATTAAGCCCGAATGTCATTACTAAGAACTCATAGTGGTCGTCGTTGGTTCTAAATGTTGTTTTCTCAATATCCTTCTCCTTCATCTGGATTTGGTGATAACCCAATCTGAGATCAAGTTTAGAGAACACCTTTACCCCATATAGCTCAGCCAGTAGCTGGTCTATCATCGGAATTTGGTATTTGTTAGGAATTGTTACCTTGTTCAGCCCCCTATAATCTGCACAAAATCTCCAGCTATCATCCTTCTTTCTTACCAAAATAACTGGACTCGAAAAAGGGCTTCTACTAGGTCTGATGATACCCGAGCTAAGCATTTGTTCCACCATCTTAGTCATCACCTCACGCTGCGTTTGTGGGTATCGGTATGGTCTTACACTTACTGGACCAGACCCTTGTTTCAGCTCAATCAAATGTTCATACCCTCTATGCAGAGGTAACTTAGTTGGCTCAGAGAAAATAGACTCAAACTATTGTAACACCAACTCCAACTCCTTCGGTACTGTTACAACAACTAAATCCTTTCTTCCTGTTCTTGCCATCGACAGTTTTAAGACCTCTTTATCCTTCACATGAGGCATCTGCAATGTTTTCATAGTGATAGTTTTCCGGGAAATCTCCAAAATCTCCATAGCAAAACCATCAATCACCGTTAACACTCTCATTTCTTTGTTTGTACATTGATGACCTTTACTCCAAGGAGCATCACATTTAAAACACAACTTCTTGTGTCTCCTTTCTTCATACTCTGCATCAGAAAATTTCCTTTTCAGCTCAGGCTTATGATTCTGCAGACGCTGTTGTGGTTTAGTGTTTATAGTGATGGTGTTGTACAAGCTGCTACTCTTCTTCTCTCCCCCTCCTGTTACCTTTGTTTTTAGAGTATCCTGCTATCATCTTTTCAGAACCTTTAGTCTTTGCCACTTCCTTACTCATCATTTGGCATAGCAAGTTATGCTCCATTCGAAGTGTCGTTGCTATCATCTCTATAACTCCTACAGGTTGTAACATCTCTACTACCTCTTGCATTTGCGGCTGTAACCCCGTGTAGAATATCCCTTCCAGAGTCTCATCATCCAACCCCTCTACCTTGGAAGACAAATTCTCAAAATTGGTCACATATTCTTCCACACCATCATGCTGTTGCAGAGCTAATAAATTTCTTCTTAGAGACTTGTTCTTCGATTTCCCAAACTTTCTAAGCATCCTGGTCTTAAAATCATTCCAATCTTTGAAAGGTTGTCTGTTTATTTCCCATGTATACCAACCCAGCACCACACCAGACAAACTCAAAGATATCAGCTCCATTTTATCACCCTCACTGTACCTTCTCAAACAAAAAAATCGTTCCACCTGAACTATCCAACCAAACGGATACTCACCATCGAACACTGGTAATTTAATCTTCTGTAATAAGTTCTCTCTGGTAGCTAAAGCGTTTGACAAAGGCGGAAAACCCGGCAGAACTGAAGTTCTATCATATTTTGCCTTCTCCGGTGACTCGACAAGGATCGCCTGTTGTATAGAACATTCAGCTTGTGTAAACTGCGGTGAATAAGACTCAGCTCTTCTCTCTTCAATGCGTTGAAAATGGGTCAAAATCTACTGAAATTTGGAATCCATCGACTTTAGTTGCAGATCTACTTCTTTGTCAGTTTGAACCTTCGCTTCAATGATTGTCTGCAGGGTTTTCGTGACCTTCTCCATCCGATTCGTCAGCTCCGCCACCGAATCTTCTAACCTCGGCGGTCTCTGTTTTTTTTCTGGTACACTCTCCAACGTCTCTTCTCCCGTAAGTATTGTCATCTTTGGATCTGAGACTCTGATACCAATTTGTTATGATTTCAGATTAGATTAGCTGAATAAACTCGATATTAAACTTCCATAAATGATGAAAATCAAACAAATTTAGAGTTTCAGACTCCACCTCTCAACCTTCTTCGGAAACAAAACGATAAGAAAAACGATACTCTCTCTCTCTCACGCTGTTTTAATGTCAACTCTCTCCTTATTACATAACTAGTCCCTATCGAATTCATTATTGCAAGTAAACTCTCATAATCTGAACTTCTTCACTCTTGGGTTGATCCATTAAGCATCACTTCCTTCTTAGACCTTCCTCTTGCATATGTACACTCTCATGAGCCTATCAGATTCATAGACGTAGCTATTTTGGGTATGACCCAATCGAGAATCAATACAAAGTTCTGTCAATGATTGAAAAATTTGCTCTTTACAACGAGCATCAATTTCTAACATTGGGAACTAATAACCTGTCATGGAGAGTGATTGAATGTTGCATGCCTTATTATCCTATACCCAAAGGAATATGCATTAATGGTGTTTTGTATTATTTTGCATCGGTCTGCATATTTTTAGATGCTTCTATGATAGTTTGCTTTGATGTTAGGTCTGAAAAGTTCAGCATTGTTAAGGTTAAGGAACCTTTTATGGATGTAGTGCATCATGCAGCAACTCTGGTTAACTACAATGGTAAACTGGATATTAAGTCGGAAATGAGTAAATTTCTCCACAGAACACATTTGTGTTTTGAAATGTGGGTTCTAGAAGACCCAGAGAAACACGAATAGTCGAGACGTGTTTATGAGTTGCCTCCTGTCTGGCAACACCCAATTGCACAAGGATTGTTAGAATTTGTTGGAGTGACCGGTACTAATAAACTTATATTGTCTATGTCATCTGATTCTCTCTATCTTATGTTTACAATTTCAAAATGAAAACTATCAGATTTGTTACAATCCAAAGATTAGGAAGGGTTAGGTATAATGAGGTTCATATCTTTCTAGACCATGTAGAGGACGTGAAACTTTATGGACCATCTTTAGACTTCATAACTTGATCATGTGTAACATACCTAGTTTAGTTTAGCTTTTAAGTTACCATCATAATGATCTTTGGATTTAATTTTAGGACTTAGTTTTTTCACTCGTTTTTTGTAACTTTTTTCTGCATATTGGATCGGCCATTTCTTATTCTCTATGAAGGTATCTCTAAAAATATCCACCATTTTTTTTGCACTGCCTGTGTTATTTTCACAAGCTATAGAGATTGGTTTCTTCCAAGTAATATTATTGATATTTTTCCCAAGTATAGGTGTTACTTGTAAATGTTGGCAAAGAATCTGATATAGACTTGAGATGTCATTCCCCAAAATAGATATTGAAATTAACAAGGTTCAACCCAAGTTCACGGATGTACCAAATTGACATATTCTCAAAAGAAATGAAAAAATTACTTATACTCGTAATCGAGTCTAACAAACTTTAAAAATTCAAAACCTAACTCCAACAGTGGATAAATAAGTAGTATTCGTCCGAGAAAATAATGAGAAAACTTTTCGGTCAAAACGACATTGATGTTGGAGACAATCTTCTTTCTTGACACAAATTGATGCAGAACCTGAGCTATAAGAAGATGAAGAACTAAGAACGAGTTACGAAACTGCAAGGTAGAAGAAATTCTTCTGCACTTGAACAATATTCTTCCTCTGTCGTCAAGATGTAGAGGATGAAGAAAGCTCCAGTGTTTGTTCCTTGCTCTCGACTTTGGCTTGATTCAAAGACTCGAGATGAGTTACTCAAAACTAAACACACAAGAACAGGATTCAAAGATGAATTGAATCAGCTCAAGATTGAAGAGAAAAAAAGAATGAGAAGTTTCGTTTCGAAGTTTGAAGAAGATGAAGATTATCTTCTTCTTATCCCAGATCTCAGTTCTGTTATCTTTCTCTATCTCTCTTCTTGTGTTGATCATCTGTTTTATACAGAGCAAATTACCGATTCAGAATGTTTAAGGCCGAATTAATTTTCCATTTAATGGACCAAATATTGTTCCTTATAATACAACATTAATCTGGCCCATTACTTTTAAGTAAATCTTTCCAACAATCCTCCTCTGTTTTTCTTAAAAGCTGCATCTCCAAAATCGTTGATGTCTGAAACTTGAATCAACCATTTAAGTAACTCACAAACATATATCAATCTTAAACATCTTTACATTTAAGATTACATATTGGTTCATATGAACTCATTATGTATAACTTCTTTTCACTTTCCTGTATTGTATATTCAATATATGAATTCGTTCATTTATTGTAACAATATACAACAACATTACATGCTGCTCGTCTTTGTGAATGATCAATTCACATTAAGCCCCAGCCTTATAACAACAACTTTTGTGTTGTGTTCTTCATCGATTTTCCAAGTCTTTATAACTTATTCTTTATTTGACCTTTTGAACCAGCTTCTTTACACAAGTAAATTAGCATGGTAAGGAACCCAAATAAGTTTAAAACTCAAATCGATCTTAGCCCCATCACTTTTGCAGTCCCTTGAACCTTTTTTCCACTGAGTGCTTTAGTTAATGGATCTGCTAAGTTCAATTCCGTTCTGACATACTCTAATGACAATAAACCAACTTCTATCAAGCCTCTTATCACCTTATGTCTCATTCGAATATGCCTTTTTCCCATTATACAGCTTATTCATTGCAACTGCAATAGCTGATTGAGAATCACATCTCATTGAAATTGATGGTGTGTCTTTTCCATACATTGGTAAGTCACTTAAAACACTCCTTAACCAATCAGCCTCTTGACTAGCTAACTCTAGAGCTATTAGTTCTGATTCGATAGTTGATCTTGCTATACAACTTTGTTTAGATGACTTCCATGCTACAGCTCCATTACCTAATGTGAATATATATCCACTAGTAGAGTTCACATCATCATGATCATTAATCCAATTAGCATCACAGAATGCTTCTAGTATGCTAACTAAACCATCATAGTTAAGACTCCAATACATAGTTCCTTTTAGATACCTTAACAGTCTTTCTAGAGCTATCCAATGTTCTTTGCTTGGATTCTGAGTGTATCTACACAACCTACTCACTAAGTAAGCAATATCTGGTCTTGTGCAATTCATCAAATACATCACACTACCCAGAAATTTAGCATATTTTGTCTGTCTAACATTGTTTCCATTGTTTTTGTACAGATGAATTGAAGGATCATAAGGTGATTTCGTTGAATGATGTTCCCAAAAACCAAATTTCTTTAGTATCTTTTCTATGTAATGAGATTGACATAGAGAATATCCAGAGTTGGTTTTTGATATCTTTATTCCTAATATCACATCAATCTCCTTCAAATCCTTCATGCTAAACTTAGAACTAAGGAATAATTTTGTGCTCTCTATGATATCTAGTGATGTTCCCAAAATCATCATATCATCTACATAAAGACATATTATCACAAAGGTTGAGCTATTACCTTTACTGAATATGCATGTGTCTCCACTGTTTGTTGTAAATCCGCATTCTGACAGAATTGTACTAAACTTTTCGAACCACTGTTTCGGTGCTTGTTTTAGACCGTATAGTGATCTTCTTAGTTTGCAAACCTTACTCTCTTGTCCTTCAATTACGAATCTTTCTGGCTGAAACATATAGATTTTTTCTTCTAGATTTCCATTCAAGAATGCTGTCTTCACATCCATTTGATGTATAATCAAGTTGTGTGTTGATGCTATAGCCAACAACAGTCTTATTGACGCTAACTTAGTTATAGGTGAGTAGGTATCAAAGAAATCAATCCCATGTTTCTGAGAGTATCCTTGTGCAACTAATCTAGCCTTGAATTTATCAATGGTTCCATCAGCTTTATATTTTCTCTTCAGAATCCACTTGCATTTTATAGCTTTACATCCTCGAGGCAAATCTACAATTTCCCAAGTATGATTTGAAATTATTGATTCATATTCACTATTGATTGCTTCCAACCAGAACATAGCATCTATCGACTTCATTGCTTCTGAGTATGTTGCTGGATCTTCTTCTATCAAGAAACTATACACAAACTCCTCTGTCAGTTCATTGTCTGATGTTAAGAAGCTTGTCACAAAGTCTGAACCATAATCTCTTGCTATTCTAGTTCTTTTGTTTCTTCTGATTTCTTCTAAAACATCTTCAGACCTTCTCTTTTCTATCAGTGTCCTTGAATTCATGCTGCTAGAATCATCACATATCTCTGGTCTCTCAAG
>OVBA01000192.1:23062-86781 GCA_900406435.1 Lepidium aucheri
TTCTATAACATGACCAAGTCTTTTGCTAGTTTTATCAAATGTCAAACATCTATATGCTTAACTTTCAGAAGCATAGCCTATGAATACTGCATCTGTAGTTTTTGATCCTATTGTTGTTCTTTTGAAGCTTGGAAGTCCAACTTTAACCAAGCATCCCCACACTCTTAGGTGACTGAGACTTGGCTTATGTCCTTTCCAATGTTTGTATGGTGTTGCTTCAATACCCTTATGAGGAACCCTGTTTAAAATGTAGCAGGCTGAGAGAATTGCTTCTCCCCATAGACTATCAGGGTGTCCTGAGCTTAGAATCATTGCATTCATCATATTCTTTAGCGTCATATTCTTTCTCTCTGCAATTCCATTTTGCTGTGGAGAATACGGTGCTGATCTTTCATGTATGATACCTTCTTTGTTGCAGAAATCACGCATTGATTCACACTCATATTCACCTCCTCTATCTGACCTGATTCTCTTTATTTTCTTGTCTAGCTGATTTTCTACTTCAGATTTATACAAGAGAAACGAGCTGAATGTTTCATTTTTAGAGTTCAAAAGAAACACCTTTGCATACCTTGAGTGATCATCTATATAAGTCACATAGTATCGTTTCCCTCCTCTACTCTCTGTATTCTTGAAATCAGCTAAATCTGTATGAATTAATTCAAGTAGATTAGAGCTGCGAG
Source organism: Lepidium aucheri (assembly GCA_900406435.1). NCBI lineage: Eukaryota > Viridiplantae > Streptophyta > Magnoliopsida > Brassicales > Brassicaceae > Lepidium > Lepidium aucheri. Next base: position 23,746 of record OVBA01000192.1, read on the forward strand.
ATATCTTGTTCACAAATGGTTTACAAGAATGCTTTGCTTCAATGCAAATTTCACTCTTTGCAAATTCATTGTTAAGTTTGTCAGGAATCAAATTTGTTTAACTTAATCTCTAAATTGATTTCACATTTAGATGACCAAGTCTACTATACCAAGTATCTAAATCACAAATCAAGTAAGCAAAATTCTCAGTTTTCATTTCATTGAAAGTTTCCAATACAAACAAGTTCCCATTACAGAATGCTTTCCCTATGTAGTTCCCTCCCTTGGTTAAAACCAATTTTCCAGAATCAATAGTCTGCTTAATACCAGCATTCATAAGTAAAGCACTTGAAATCAGATTTCTACACATAGAAGGAACTAATAGCACTTTAGTCAAGGTAAGAGTTCTCCCTGAAGATAAGGTCAGATTCACATCTCCAATGCCTGCAGCTTTTACTGGACTTGCATCACCCAGAAACACCTTGTTTTCGTCGAGTTTCTCCATTCTTTTGAACAGCTTCTCATCATTGCAGATATGTCTAATTGAACCAGAATCAACAATCCAATCAACAGTGTCCGTTGTTGCGTTTACCTCAGTAACAAAAGCAATAATGTCCTCAGTTAGATGTGCTTTTGCTGTTTCTGCATCTTTCCCTTGTGGAGGGAATTTACATTCATGTTTCTTGTATCCCATCTTGTTGCAATTCCAGCATTTGATCTTTTTGAATTCAACAGATTTCTTCACTGAGCTCTTGTCCTTCCTTTTATTCTTGTTTCCCTTATCCCTGGATCCATCAGCTGAGCTTTCTACAAGATTTGCATCATACCTTGTGGGTTAAGTTTCAGATACACAACCTATATATGCACGATTTGCATCTTCAATTAATATGTCATAAATCAATTCTTCCAAGGTCATCTTTTTCATCTCATGTTTCAGTTTGCTTCTGTAGTTACTCCATGACGAGGGGAGCTTGTCTATTAATACTAGAGCAGCCAATTGATCATCTAGTGGAATTCCTTCAGACTGAATTCTTGACACTATGGCTTTATAATCGTGTAGTTGTTCCAGCACTGGTACATCATTCTTCATCATAAAGGAGGTCCAGCGAGATGTCTCATATTGCTTCTTCCCTTGATCCTCTGATCCATACTTCTTCTTCAGATTATCCCAGATTTCTTTTGCAGACTCATAGTTCACATATATATCAAACAGTTTTTCTGACAAGTGCCTAATAGTATGCCCTCTACAAGTGCGATTATGTTCCTCATATGTACCTTCTTTCTTGCTCTTCGACTCTTCTTTCTTTGATTCTGAACCATCTGAGTCCTTACTGGTTAATTTGGTACCATCTGTAGTGAAGGAATGATCTTCGAATATAACATATTCCAGTCCTATTTCCTGAAAGAAGAACAAGAGTTCTTCCTACCATCTTCTATAATTAGGTCCCATGAGAGGTTGTAGTCTTGATAGATCTGGTGTCGCTGAGTTCTCTGTCATCTTCGATTGGTTCCGATTAGAGATTACCTATTGTTCAAGATTGCTGGAGACAATCTTCTTTCTTGACACGAATTGATGCAGAACCTGAGCTAGAAGAAGATGAAGAACTAAGAACGAGTTACGAAATTGCAAGGTAGAAGAAATTCTTCTGCACTTGAACAATATTCTTCCTCTGTCGTCAAGATGTAGAGGATGAAGAAAGCTCCAGTGTTTGTTCCTTGCTCTCGACTTTGGCTTGATTCAAAGACTCGAGATGAGTTACTCAAAACTAAAGACACAAGAACGGGATTCAAAGATGAATTGAATCAGCTCAAGATTGAAGAGAAAAAATGAATGAGAAGTTTCGTTTCGAAGCTTGAAGAAGATGAAGATTATCTTTTTCTTATCCCAGATCTCAATTCTGTTATCTCTCTCTATCTCTCTTCTTGTCTTGTTCATCTGTTTTATACACAGCAAATTACCGATTCAGAATGTTTAAGGCTGACTTAATTTTCCGTTTAATGGGCCAAATATTGTTCTTTATAATACAACGTTAATCTGGCCCATTACTTTTAAGTAAAACCTATCCAACAATTGACTCCAGATGTCAGCCCAGGAGAATAAGTAACCTGCATTCACGTAGCAATAATCAGAAGAGGAAGGAAAGACGAACTGTATCCTCATAGGACCTCCGATTTTATCATTGTTGCATAGAAGTCCATTAGAGTTACCCACTAAGAACCAAGCCTCCAGTCTTTCAGATTCCAGGAGAGTAAGACGATCCCAAACATAATGACGCAGATATCGCACCGAATCACCATAATGTAAAAACCGTAAATCAGATGTGGTGCAATCAAGATTTTCCTATCTATTTTTTTATTATCATCTTGTAAGACCGCTAGTTCTGTGAAGTCTTCCAAAAAAATCTCTATAGGAATGCGCATATCCCATCCATTTTTGAATTGATTCCACATAATCCTTAGTGTTCTTAGTTTCCATGAGAAACAATATGTCTGGATATTCTCAAGAGAGCTGTGGGAGAGGAGACGGAAGAGAAGAAGAGTGGAGATAAAGAGATAAAAAAAATTGTTTGTTTGAGAGTTCACTAGAAAATAACTCAACTTTTACCATGTTTATAATCATAAATTGGTAAAAAAAATAGTTATTTTGCTTAATTTTGACCAACAAAAATTTCCAACAAACAATTTTTGACCTTTTGATTTTAATCAAAAATTAATCAAAATAACTGTTTTTTGACCAATTTATGATTATAATCATAGTCAAAGTTGAGTTTTTTTCTAGTAGTGTATATATTAATCGTCAAAAAGTGGTCACAATATTTTGATAATATACCGAACCATTTCTCTTGGTCTAAATATGTTGATTTTTTAATGACCAAATATTTAGTTCGTTAAGAATCGATAGATTTTTGGTCATAATTATATTGACTAAAATTTTGGTGAAAAAATTTTGATTACAATATGACATGTTTTCTTATAGTGGTTGAGTTTATGGAGTTGAGAGAGAAGAAAGAAGAGTTTGGGATTTAAGTAATGTAGGCAAAGTGTATAATGTAATGTGAGCTACCTGAAGTGACTCATGCTTGTAATTAGGCCTGCAAATTCGGGTAGTTCGGGTCGGGTCGGGTCAGGTCTTTCGGAATTCGGGTATTTATCAAATTTTCATTTTATTCCGAATTAACCAAAATGGGTAATTTGGATCGGGTCGAGTCGGAATCGGATAGTTTGGGTAGTTTTTAATGGTTCCGAATTAACACAAAAATTCCAAAAAATATAAAAAATAAAAAATCTGAAAATCCAAAAAAATCCAAAAAATCCAAAAAAAGTCTGATCCGAACCGATCGGAATCAACCTGAATCGACCGGAATCACTTAAAAATCCGAATAAGTACTAAAAATCCAAAAAAAACTCAAAAAAAAAACTAAAAATTTTGGTTGACTCGATACCCGAATTATTCGACCCGAACTACCCGACCCGAATCATTACCCGAATTGTAAAATAAAATATTACCCGAGTCACTATCCAATATCCGAACTACCCAACCCGAATTATCCAAAATTTGGTTAAGGTCGGATTTTATTCCCAGAACTACTTGTAATGATGGTTTTTCTCAAACACTTTTGTCAACTTTTATCTATATATATTACAACAAAGGACTTTTACATTAACAATTTGAGTAGTGGACCTCACTTAGCTACTAAAGACATGCTCAAGAGTTTTACATTAGAAAATAAAATAAATAAATTACTCTACAGACTTAACAAAATTGAGATTTAAATTCTGAAATTTTTATTTTGGTAAAAGAAAGATATTTCATTTTCCGGAAAATATAAATTTAGCGTATTTTTTATTGATCATGTCTACATATTTCTTTATATATTTTGTTAATATATTATAACAACTATTAAAATGGTAAATATTGATACTAGGCCTCGCACAACTCGGTACACTAAAAACCTAACAAAAGTGTAGACCACAAAGCGAAGATGGGCTGAAAATAGGCTAGTCCAACACGCGAAAAAACCTTCGGCGTCAAAGTACATAGCGAAAGAACGGTGAGCGAGAGATGATATGAATGAGGCGTAAGAATAGGGGTGATGTGGTTATGAGTGGCAAACTAAAAAGCGAGAAAAGCAGGAGGCAAAACTCAAATTGTGAGCACATAAAAGGAGGGCTCGAACGAGAGAAAAGGGACACAAGAAAAATCCCTAGAAGACTAGACTACGCTAAATATTCTATTTTAGACATTCAGTTCTTGTAATCAAAGCCATTCATCAATAATAATCGATCCATTTACCTCGTATTTTTTTAAATTGTTAGTTCGTTGTCCATGAAATTATGATTGATTGATTGAGCATCATCAATTTTGGTGTCCACTGTGGGGCCTAAATTCATCTAAAAATTAGATCCCTACTAGCTAATGATGGAAAGAGCACGAGAAGGAGATTCTGACAGCACAAATCTCCCTCGATCTCTGTGTGATTAGGATAACCCAATCCACCTCGAATCTTTTGATTATGAGATGGAGCAAATAGAAAATCCAGGTGAAGTCGAAACACTAGTAACCTATCAGCGTCAAACACACTGAATAACAGATTTCACAAATAATGTAGGAGTGTTAACTGAAAAAAATCGCCAAAAAACAACGAGAAACCAAGAGCTTATGGCTTCATTCGCCCAGCGGGAGCAAGAACTCCGTCAGCAAATCCTACGATTTCAAAACCTGCAATTGGGACCCTTTAACCGAGGAGATCCATTTGAGACAAGGTCTCCACCAAATGGATCACCCTACAGTATCTTGCAGGGGACTCCTCCCCCTTCGCCTGAGCGATCAACGCGTAATAGGGTAACGTGGTTAGATCCTCTCGATTCTAGATCACTGACACAGGTAGAAACCCCCCCCTAAATAACTAGAGATTGCTTCGATCTAGAAAAATCATAAGCTGTACAACCAAAAATTTGAATAAGAATACAGTCGAGTCTCTAACCTGAACAACGAGTCGAAGTAGCCCTACTAACAAAGAAATTGAAAGGCTATGTGACCAATTGGCATGTACTAAGCTGAGTGTCAAGCCCTACAAACGAATGACTTCAAAATCATAGCTGAATTTATTTTTGTATAAAGATATGATATGTAATAACAAAAAATAGCATAATATTACCAACCAAAATAAATAGCAGCTTAATATTCAAAATAATACAAATTTACATATATATATATATAATAACAGAGAATTAAATTATATCGTAACTATTTTTATAAGTTTTTTTTTCTAAATATATATTTTACAGTAAAAGTAGTCTCGTGTTCTTAAATCAAACAAATTTTAAAAGCAAAAATTAAACTAAACAAATTAAAGTTCATTATAGTTTAAAGTATTAAATCAAAACAAATTTGTTCTTATCTATTTTTGGGATTTTCTGGATAATTTTAAAACTTAAATGATAATTATATTTTTTAAACAATTGTTAAATTAAAAATGAATTTGTTTTATAAAAATATAAAAAAATTATAGGAAGGGCAGCTTGTAATCAACCACATTAAAATTAAACGTGGAGTTGACACGTAAGCAATCTTTAAAATCACTTCTCTAATTATATATAAGATTAATTAGTATATATTGCAATTGATTATTTATTTGATAGTTTTTATGGAATATCATCCAAAACACCATGTCTTATCTTATACAATTTAAAGTTGATAAATAAAATTTAAAGTATAATTTAATCTAAATAAAAGATTTTAGAAAACGTTTAGTCTTTTTTTGGGTAGAGAAAACGGGATACAAATTGCATCCCGCGATTTATTCAAACTAACATAAAATTATTACAGACGGACAAATCTACTTGAGGCAAGACCAAGATTATCCTCAATATACAAATGTCAAACACAATCCGTAACCGCCAAAAAGTTATGAAAACCAAGCAATAAAGAAAAAGCATAGTTCGCTAAACCATTGGGTAGTGGTTAGCCTCCCTGTATACATGATAAATTCGGACATTCCAATCTTTTAACAAAAAACCATAGCACAAACATACCAGGAAAGAAAGGAGGTGAGAGTCAACAATCTCTTTCGTGAGAAAACCCACACCAACTCCGAATCAACATCAATCTCCAAATGTGTGATACCCATGTCTCATGCTATGAAGAGATCGTAGTAAACCCCCCCCCCCATAACTTAGCAAGTGGAGCTGAATATCGACATATATTCAACGAAAAGCCATAACACCATGTGCCATTGGCATCACGAACCACTCCCCCCGTGGACGCTGAACCCGGATTTTCTTTGGAGGCACCATTCATGTTCAATTTCATCCATGGAGCTATCGGAGCCGTCCAAACGCTATCGTACGCTCAACATGTTGTCGGGATGACGCAATGCACTGTAATTTTTTATTTGCAACATGAGTCTCCCGAGCCTTCTCCTTCACAAAACGCACTCGATCTCGACACCATAAGTCAGATCCAAAAACATTGTAACATCTCCACTTCCAAGGTCACCAAAGTGCGACAGCAAATAAAATTGACCGCGGACAATCATAAACTAGTTCATCCTTCCCCAAATTCCAAAATAACCACTCAAGAAGGGTTTGAGTAAAAAACAAGTTCTGCCAACGTTGAGGAACGATGCGAATCCAAATGTCGTGCATAGCAGAGCTGTCCCGTAAGATATGCAAAATAGACTCATCATCCGCGTTACAAACCGTACATAAGGCAGAAACATTGAAGTGCCTACACTGTCTCTCAGAATTTGTCATAAGAATTTGTTTCCCGCCAAGCCGAAGAAAAATCCGAATACGCTCAGGAACTTGAAGGCTCTAAATCTTTCATAAAAATGGGATATGTCTTGTATAGGATCAAGTTGTCCCTCAAGAATGTGATACGTCGATCTTACTGAAAACTGGCCATCACTACTTCCTGACCAGACAATCCGATCCTTAGCCCATGTAACCTCATCAACCACCACCGAGCCCAACTATAAGAGGACCGCATCGGGCACATATGGTACAATTACCTCCTTCCGCCAACCTATGCCTTGTGTCCACAAATCCCGCACATGAAGATTAGTAGCATGCAGCAGTAAGTTGGGAGAAGCTTTCTCGCTAAGCGGAACCTCAAGGACCCATCGGTCCGACCAGAATCAAGCTCTACAGCCATCTCCTATAATCCATCGAAGCCTCAGAATTACAATTTCCCGCAAGCAGCGAGTCACACCCGACCAAGTAGAGGACTCATTCCCTTTGATTATAAGCCAGTTAGGATCATGAACATCCTTCACACTATATTTACTCCTCAAAATTTTTGCCCATAGACTTTCAGTATCATTTAGGAGCCTCCAGCCAATCTTAGAAACCAAAGCTCGATTCATAGAATCTGTATTACGCACGCCAAGCCCACCTTCTCGCTTAGGTTGACATACAGCCTTCCAATTTAAAAGATGTTGTTTGCGGTTAGCTGGTGTACTTCCCCATAGAAAGCATCTTAAAATTTTCTCTAACTTGCTCAACGTCGAACTCAGCAAAATAATCGAACTCATCAAGTGTACGGGGATAGAAGCCAATACAGACTTTGTAAGAGTGACACTACCGGCTAAACCCAAACACTTTCCTTTCTAACCAGACAGCTTAGACGAAACTCTATCTACCACACCATTGAAAGTATCACGATTAATTTTCTTGTGTAAAATAGGAGTCCCAAGATACTTACCAAGGTCCCGAGTTAAACCAATACCACTTTTGGTCGTAATTCTTTCTTCTAAGTTACGAGAAACATTCCTAGAGAAGAAAATCTTAGATTTTTCAAGGCTGATTTTCTGTCCCGGCTTGACAAAACCTTTCTAACACCTTTCTAATCACTCGAATTTGCCCCACCGAGGCTTCTGCAAATAAGATCAAGTCATCCGCAAAGCAACTATGAGATAACTTCGGTCCTTCCCTAAAAAGAGAAATCGGTTTCTAAGCTTTCGTAGATATCGCATTCTCAACTAAGTGATAAAGTCGTTCTAAACACAACACAAATAAATAGGGATACAAGGGATCACCCTGTCGTAAACCTCTAGATGGTGAGAACGATTCAGTTTTTTCCCCATTAATAAGAATACTCATCGACGGGCCTATTCCTGATTGCATAATCCATTCAACCCACTTACCACGTAAGCGTGCCGCCTTTAGAGTATCTTCTAAAAACTCCCATCGGATACGGTCATAGGCTTTTTCGAAATCAAGTTTCAAAAGCATCCATCCTTTTTTCCCTTTCTTCCTATTCATAGAATGGACTACCTCTTGAACCACCAGAATATTATTTGTACTAGGTCTTCCTGGAATGAAACTAACTTGTGCTGGTCCGATCAATTTAGATATGATTTGCTTTAAATGCATCACCATTGTTTTAGTGATTATTCTAAACAACACATTGCATAAACTAATTGGTCTAAACTGAGTTATAGACTCCGACTTTCCAGTCTTAGGGATAAGCACCACCAAGGCTTCATTACCTCCGGCTGGAAGTTTACCCAATTCAAAAAACTGTAGCACAAATTGAGTTACCGAAGCACCAACATCATCCCAACACTCTTGAAAAAAGACTGGTTGATGCCCATCTAGTCCTGGTGCTTTAAATCTACCCATACTGCAAAGAGCTTGCTCCCCTTCCGTTGACGAAAACGGTCTCGTAAGCCGTACATTCTCCGCTTGAGAAAATTGTACAAAACCTTCACTCGGTAAACAGACAGCTCCACATGACAAGTCCTCGAGAGAGTATAATCTCCGGAAATACGCAACCACCAAGTTCTCAATCTCATGTGGATCCGATATCCAAACCCCTTTGGTATTTTTGAGGGATTCTACTATATTCCTTTTCCTCTGAATGATGGTCGAGTTATGAAAGAAAAAAGTATTTCGATCACCTTGAGTTAGCCATTTCTCCCGTGATTTTTGAAATCAAATTGTTTCTTCTTGTTCCAAGATAGCATCTAAAGCTTTAATGACCGTCTCTTCCTCCAGTATTAGTTCTTCTATTGGGTTAAGCATCATTGTATCTTGGATATGTTTTACCTTATGTAACAAATTCTCCTTCTTCATTTGGAAATCTCCAAAGATCTCTCTGTTCCAACGCTTGAGAGTTCGTTATAAATTGCCCAAAGCTCGAGGAGTCTGAATAGTACTATCCCATGATGATTGTAAAAAGTCACGGAAACCATTATGTTGAAGCCAAGCGGCCTCAAAACGGAAAAGTTGCCGACATGGATCTCTCATAATATCTAGAACCAGCTGAAGGTATAAAGGGGCATGATCCGATGCAAGAAACGGCAAGTGAGAGACCGAAGCATCTTGCCACTTTAAGTGTGCTCGGGGACAAAAAGAATCCGATCTAGCCTCTTGGCTACAAACGAGTTTTTTTGTCTCCCACGTTTCCACGTAAAACATAAACCCTTGTAAGCCATATCCATTAAAAAAGATTCATTGATATTTTGTTTAAAAAACATTTAGTTATAAATAATAATAACGAACATAATAAAGTTAATGCATTAATATTTATTTATAATTTTTGTATTACTTAGCTATGACTGCTATAAATATTTAAGAAAAAATATTAGCATCATTTAATATAAGTGATGCAAAATATAACTTCATTTTTAATAAATGATGTAAATATGAACATCATTTTTTACAAGTGACATAAAATTAAGTTCAATTTTCTTAAATGATGAAAATAGTTGCATCAATTGTTTAAATTGATATTAAGTATTTGAATCACCACTTTTATATTGATTTTTATTAATGATGTAAATTATAATTGTATTAATTAAAAACTGATGTAAAATATAAAATAAATGACATAATATGGATGATTTTTTGTAGTGTATGAACCTTAATGAACATTAAGTGAACCAAACTGAACGATGCAAACAATAAGTTGAAGTCTTGATCGACCAAAAAGTAGAATCTTCTTCTCTTCTCATGAAGCCACATCATCATCCACATCATCAATCCACTTTTTAAAACATATTAATTTTAAACCATAATTAAAAATATATGATAAATTTTGTACCTCTAAATTTAAAACCATCATTGTAAACAAATTATATACTCAAAACTTCTTCATTTAAACCATAATTAAAATAATAATAATAATAATAAATTTTAAACCACAATTCAAAACAAATAATAAACTTAAGGATACATATGCTAATTTAGTATTGAACATTTTAAAAATATTTGTAATTAAAAAATCTAATATGAAAACATTCATTTTATATTTGTGAATGTATTTTCCAATTTTTGTATACATATATAGATAGACCTTAAAATAAAAATAACAAATCTATAAAAAAAGGCATATGAGTTGCAGTATTTGTTAATATTTAATAATCGAAGTTAATGGACATACAATTTTCCGACACCAGAAAAAAAAAGCATATGAGTTGCAGTATAACTCTTTTTCAGTCATCTAATTACTTTTACAAATTAATCTCTTCCACCACTTTTGACTCATCATATTCTCATACAAGAGATTAACCTTCCACCTATTTAAAACACACATAAATTACTACTACTAACTCTCCATTACATTGTCTTTACTCTTCACCTCCACTACATTGCCTTAACTCCCCACTACATTGTATTAATTCTCAACAAATGTAACCTCACATTTCTCCTCACTTATAAATATATCATTAGCTAATTGCAAATAATCATAGTTACTCATTACAATACAAATCTCTCAAATTACCACCAAATTAAAGAAGATGGAAACTTCTCACCTCTCCTTCTCGGAATTGAAAGCTGGCCGTACTTTACAACATGTGATTGCAAGACTTTTGCGTTTTGGGAAGCCCGTAATGTGAAAAAAGATGGAGAGGTCATGGGGGTAGACATGTTGCTCCTTGATGAAAAGGTATAAACACTTATATATGTATATAAAGGTAAATCAACTACTCGAATACAACATGTATTGTCCAATATTAAATCCAAATTTTGTAGTCTATGGTCATGCAAGGATTCATTCATGTCCACCGCCTTCATATATTCAAAGATCTATTGAAAGAAAGAGAACTCTACTCCATTAGTGGGTTTGACATCATCCGAAGTAATCTCAACTTCAAACTATGTGATTCAAAAATATTAATCTGCTTCAACGACCTCACCACCTTTGTCGAAGTAAATGAAACAATATGTTCAATCGCCATAGAGATGTTCAGGTTCCATATCTACGAAGAATTAATTGCCTTATCAAACACAAACATCGAATTACCTGGTATGCTTCTAAAATTTAATTAACAATATACCTACTCTGTATTTAGATTGAAGTTATATAATGTTACATTTAAGTACATGTCCTGGGTACATCATATGGGTACTATCTTGCTCTCTTCTCATGATGCCACCTCATCACCTCTTTAAATTTTAAATTAAAAATTACAAATTAAAAATAATCTACATATACACAAATCATTTATGTCATCTTAAACCTATAACCATAAAAACAAAATAACCCAAATTATTCATTAAAACATATTTGAGAACTATATTATATTACTATATTGTATGACTATATTGTATGACTACATTCTAATGTAACCCAAAAAAAATCTCTAATTTAAAACCACAATTACGAAAACTATAATCATTCCAATTCAAAACACAAATCATTAAAATCTATATATATATATATACTACAATATTCTATGACTAAAATTATATTGAAAAGTTTATATTAGATGACTACGAATACAAAAGCTCAATTACATTAACGTAATGGAAAAAAAAACTTAAGTTCAAATAAATTTTTCAATCATGTAATTTCTCTTACAAATTACTTTTCCAACATTTCTGTCTCCTCATATACCCATAAAAGAGAATAACCTCATACTATTTAAAACACACATAAATTACCGTCTTAACTCTACATTATATTGTCTTAACTCTCTACCTCCACTACATTGTCTTAACTTTCAACAAATGTAACATCACACTCTTCTTGCACTTATAAATAGATCATTTGGTAATTTCAAATTAACATAGTTACTCATTACAATATAACTCTCTCAAATAATGACCAAATTAAACAAAAAAAAAATTCTCACGTCTCCTTCTCGAAATTGAAAGTTGGTCATACTTTTCACAAAAATCAAAATTTTATTAGCTTCTATTTTATATATTGTTAAACTAAATTTTTTTCACAAAACAAACATTTATTATCTACATATATATCATAACATCAATTTGTTCATAAGTTTATAACTTAATTTGCAATGAACTATGAATCCCGCCCTAAGGGCGGGTCACCAACTAGTAAATAAATAAAATAAAATAAAAAAAACAGATTGGAAAATTCTCAAACTCTTTTATATTTCTTCATTCATTTAGTCAGCTTCTTTTCTCTATCATTTAATCACTATTTAGCAAGCAACGACTGTATAACCACGATTTATCCAATGTAAAAATGCACTCTTCACAATTCACATCTAGTCGGAAAACATTTCATCCTCTTTGAGCTGACAAACTAAGAATTGTTCCGCTGCAAACACCTCATGAAAGTCAATACCATATGTTTTGATGAAGGATAAATGATAGGTGAAACTCTGTACCAGATATTAAAAGCATTAAACAATTTATTGATTAACCTGTTGTATCAGCTTTTGCTGCAGGTCTTGTAACAGATTTGCTCAACTGCGAAGAGCTTTTCCTACCAAGACCAAATTAATTTATTGCATTGGTTTATCACTAATTTACGATCACCTGATTTCCAGAGCTTAGAGTTCGATTTGCTGAACAACTCAAACTTATTAAAAAATATCAAACATGCAAGTAGTGTATATTCAAAAGGGTCCACGAACTCCAAAGCAAACAAAATGCAAAATCATAAATCACACTATAAAACTCGACTTTGAAGAACTAATAATTTTACACACAAAAAAAAAAACCCCAAATAAACAAGTGAAGAATTGCAGTGTCACAACAACACTGTACAACAATCACACAGCCTAATCTTTATCTCATCTAAATGCAAACTCTGCAACTATGCTGCCACTGCTGCTACCGCTTTCCATTGCCTTTTGGCTGAAATATTTGCACCAGCGACCACAATATGTCCATCCTCTGCATCACTTTGCTGTTTTGGCTCTGCCATTCGTATCACCATCTCAATATTAGTCAATTATATTTCTATACACTAATCCAATTTTTAACCAAAACAAAGAGAAAATTTTCAATCTGCTTTTCAGTGTATCTTTCATGATTTGGGTCAATTCGACTTTCTACCTCAGTTACAAAACATATCCATGTTTTCTCGCCATGGGTCTCGGTTATGCCTCTTAAGATGATGAGGTCCAAGCTCCGAATAACATTTGCTATCTCAAGAAAATGGCTACACTCTTCACATAACATCTGCTCAAAACCCCAATAAATACTTCCAAACTAAGAATTTGATACACCAGCAGAAAACTGAGGGAGTTCAAATGAAAAAAAAAAAAAAAAAAAAAAAAAAAATTATATACCCCAAAANCCCTGCTTGTTCAGATTCTCCACGATAATCGAGCATACTTGAAGATGGCCTCCAACCTCCACTGCGCAGCTTGAACCTTGTGTGCCAGTTTCCTTTTGTTGCATCTGAGATTACAAAGGTATCAGCTAATCTCAGCATATACTTCCGATTTTCAGTTGAGTTTTTATATATCTAAATGTGTCCATTCTATCTTCCATTAAGAGATTCAGGCAATTGGCCAACAATGTGCTTCATCAATCAAATATAATAGCATTATATGTCCGTTTACCAGATGTGGAGGCTGGAAACAAATTATTTAGATAATACAGAGAGTATTGGTATCACGAAATCCAACATATTTACCTTTGTTTTAGCACTTTTACTGAGCTTGTCAGCATGCTTAGTAACATTCTGCAAAAAGAGCATGTGCCTGATAGTGCGTTCTAGCAAAGAATCAATACTGCACTGTAAAATATGACAAACAATTATTAGTAAATAACAAAAATATGACAAGTTCTAGCAACAGAACTACAAAATCACTAGCAAATTTCGCCAACTCAAAAACACACTAAACCCTACAATATTGCAAGTAACCTTGTAGCGAATACGAGAAAAGTCACCTTAGATCCGTTAGGCACAAGTTCTCTAAGTTCTTTGATTCGATCCTGAATGAGTTGTCTATCTCTTGGGCGAGGCCGAGAACTTTCACCAGGTTTAGCTCTCTTTTTATTCTTCTTGGGCATCTCAAGGGATGTCTGGAACTGATCACTAGAGGAGCTGAGACACGTAGATGAGAACCCAATCGAAGAAAATGCTCCACAGATATCTGATGGATTCTGTTGGGTATCAACCTCTACTAGTGGTAGTGGATTCATAACACTATCAATTGGGTTAACCATAATATGCTGTTGACATGAGGATTCTGCCCTTTCCATGCTGGTAAGTATCGAGTGCATTGATCTGCTCGACAACATATCATCCTTGGCAGTGCTATCGCTTTGACAAACATTAGCAACCACAGCATCTAGAAGATTCTCAGGGCTGGAGTCAAACGTGAGCTGGCTATGACTCATATCATTTGTTGGTCGTACAGTTGAACCATGTTCAGACTTCACCAGCTCCTCATGACAAGTGCTCGTTTGCTTAAAAGCAGAGCCTAATGCCTCTAGCAGCTCGCTGCCAGCAAAAGTATACCCTGAGGGTTTTAAAGCATCAAACCGACGTGACTCGTATTTCCTCCCTAGCATACGCTCAGTCTCTTTTAGGTGTTCATTTCCTTGCTTCTCAGATAACTCGTTTCCTTTGTTCTCTGATAACTCAAACACTTCATTTTGGTAAGAACTTACTTTATCTGTTCTCGACAAAGCATGAAAAGCTGAGTCCATGCCTTCGTATGATTGGCCTGTTACCAACCTTTCAGCCTCAATTGCTAAAGCAGAGGCGCTTGTATAGTTGAGCACCTGACTCTTCATATACAGATGTAAACTAGGATCTAATTGGCCTGGTTCTTTGTAGCCACTAGTCATCCCCACATGAGGTGCATCACAGATTACATTTGTACCTACTTGATTGTCATTTTTGGCAGCAACCAAGTCAATTGGAAAGCCAAACGTAACACCACTATAGCTTTCACACGTAGATTCTTGCACAACCTCACGACCACCAATTATTTCAGCTGCCTTCTCCATGAGACGAGATGAAGGAGTAAAATAAGGCATGCTAACACTTCTTTTAGTTTTGTATCGAGCGAGCATATTTGACTCTTCCATATCCATAGCTTTATCAATTTCTCCAGCGCAATCAGGGAAAGCCTCAACGTGTAGACATTCAGAAGCTAGTTTTGGCTGCAACAAAATTAAATAACAAATCATGGTCCTACTCAGAAAATCAGTGCAGGTCTGGGGAATTGTTAGCCTACTCTCCCCATTTTGCTAATAACGAGAATTCTGGACAAACATGAATCCGTCTTTGTAGAAGATCTTTACCAGACACAATGAATTGTTCACATTACTTTGCACTAAATTTGCTGTTTGGTCTGCCAGTGGATTCTTCAGTGCCAAATACAAATGTCGAATATGATTCACCAAAGTTACATCTTCATCAACCTGTTTACCACAAGCACACAATAAGACCAGATACGTATATATGCATCATGTAATACAAGTTTGCACGCTTTCTTTTTGGCTATTATTTTGGAACTTCGAACACTACATCCAATTATAAGATATTACTTACTTTACGCAAAGAGCCTAGCTGCACAACCTCACAGGGACCAACAGCTACTACAAGAATGGTCTGCAGAGAAGACATAAAATACATTTATAAAAGAAAAGTCTTAAGTGCGAAAAGTTGAGCAAATTCTTGCCAGTCATGTAACAGAGCAGATAGAACGAACAGTAAAAAAATCTCAAATACCTTAATTCCAGCAGATATTTGACTCTCCCAAACGTTATGAAACTGTAATTAGAAAAACAATATCTAGTTTAAAAACCTGAAAAACAAAAGTGAAATTCAGATAAGGAGTTTCTAAGTCCTCACCTCATATGCTGAGTGACAGTTGCCATAATATTCGGGAGATACCCATTGATGTTTTCCAGAAACTGCAACTTGTCCTACAATCCTGTTAATATAGACATGATAAGAAGATCATTCAGTAAAAATGATTCAATAAGAACCCCAAGATTTGTAATAACATTAAATCCTTCTACTGACATCCAAGTCCCAAGACACCACAAAAGCTTTGCATTATGTAGCTAATGTCAATGTCAAATGCCAAACTGTGGCATACGCTGTTGAGCAAAAGATGCGCAGCATTTAAACTTTGCGATATAACCATGAAAGCCTAGTTGAAAAGATGAAGTCGAGGAAGAGTGAATCAGAAAGAAATTCATTCTTACCCTTCCCCTAGAGAATAGACATGATGAGACATCTTTGCCACAGCCAAACCCAGGGGATCATATGTTCCTTGCATGTTTTTTGGTAAAACGCTGCAACTCTTAGCTTTCTGTGAGTTATACCACTCATGATTGTCACAGTAAGCATCCTCCAAGGTCAATATCCTACAAGTGTTAAAACATTCTAGAAATGAGAAACTATCTAGTCAAGTAAACTTATTAAGAAATAGAATGCTCAACTGTATACACAAAACTAAAAATTACAGAAACAGTACATACGAAGTCCTCATAGTGTAAACTTAAGGCTGCATTCAATAAAAAGTTCCGTAGTTTATTCCACACTAGCAAGTTGGAGAATAAATACATCTCGAAACACCAAAATCAATTACCACAGTTCAACCAGTAAACAATTATAATGGTCCACTCAACAAAAGTAATAAATAGATATGTTTAGGTGACTTACATTTGAGATCCTCGATGACTAAGTTTCCAGAACACAGCATAGTGCCAGTGCGTGTTAGAGCAAAAGCTCCTCAGTATCTCTTGAGAAGTAGAACACATTGTGAAGAGCAAAAATTTAAAACCCCCCACGACTCAAAAACGACAATTCAAGACAAACAGAGAGCTCCTTTGATTCTTTGCAAGTGTGTCCGAATGAAGAAAAACAAAAATCAGACTGTTTACAATTTCTCCCCCCCCCCCCAAAAAAAAAAAAAAANTGATTTATTCCCTTTCGATTGCATACAAAGTAACTAGCTACCTCTGTATGAACCTCTACCAGCTTGTTCTCTTCGCAAACCAGCTCTTGGTTTAATCGGCGGACCTACTTCATCTTGTGTAATTTGTCTCTTACCCATCCCTCCCCAAGACAATAACTTGAATCAGATTACGAACAAAGAAAAAACGAAAAGGAAACTAATTTAGCACTAGCTCAAAACGGACAACGAGAGAATCAGAATTTCAATTGAGTTGGAAATGGAACCACTGGGGTAGATCTGCTGGGACTAATCTCCATTGAAATTTAGAGCAAAAGAAGAATGAAGCAGAAAAGAAGAAGAGAGTTTAGCTTATGTCAGAAGACATTGATTCACATCAACTAAAATTCAGCATCACTCAGAAAATTTACAATCACAGCTACAAAGAAGTCGCCGGAAAAGGAAAGAATGAGAGAGAGTGAGAGAGAGAGAGGGAGGCAGAGGTGTGGTACCTAAAAGACGTTCCTTTTAAAAAAGGGGAAGAAGAAGACGAAATCGAGCAAGTAAGCGGGCGAATCACGCACCATGCTCATTTTAGCATAAGAAGAGAAGTGGACGGTGTGCGCATGTTAGTGATGACAGATAGTGGGAGTGTGAGTGTGTGTTTATCAAGTGATAGGATCTCTCTAGTAGTAGAATGGCCAGCAAAATCATTCACCAACTGAATTTTTGCTTCCTTTTTTCTTTTTCTTTTTTTCTTTTACTTCCATTCATTTTTTTTCTCGAAACTGAGAAGTCCATATAAATAACAAAATTAGAACCAATATTGCCAACACATTCAAAATTCCATTCTGGAATCATATTTCCTGGAGTTTTAGGAAAAATTTAGATTATATATTAGGTTTTGTCCATCAAATCGACAAACAAAACTTGTTGCACTGATTCATTGTCTTCATTATTTTTGTATACAAATCATCACCAAATTTATGTTCTTGTTTATATTTAGTTACCAGAAATTTTTTAATATGAAGTTATATTTTTCTTCTTTATAGTATTACTTTACAAAGATAAAACCAAATATAAATATATTAATCATAATGTTAAATTAAGCAGAAGGAAAATGGCTTTAGTGAAATAGTTACATACACATTTTTATTGTTTTTCACCGAAATTCAACTCTAATTTTCATCGGGTATTATCGATCCAATTGTTGAAAAAAAAAACAGAAAACTGCTTCAAAATTTATAAAAATAAATTTTTGGAACATTAGCCTGGTGGTGGATCGAGACTTTACATAACTTTATTATAATCTACAAAATGAATTTGAGGAAATTCAGCATTGTAAAAAAATATCATGGAAATTCAGCTTTGTAAAAAAATATGATTTCATTTGGCAGTATAAAGTTGAAACATATTGGACTATAGAACTTGTCCATACATAATCTCACATTATGAAGAAAAAAATAATGGCTTCTTTTTATTTCTCTTTTTGTAATGTCAACAAAAATCAAATGTCTTTTTCATACTCACTCATTTTGTCTTTGCTTACCATATGACAAAGGAATTACCCATCGAATCATTTTATATGCTGCCCTATCTTATTTTTGGTTGCGGGTCCATTTTATATATATGCAAAATCACATAATTAACTATCACTCTTATTTTATCAGAATTTAAGATCACCTTTATATTGAACTTTTTTATTTTCCATAACATGCATGTAGTCTAGTAAGTGTGTGTAATATAGTTGATGTCATTACCCCTGTTTAAATCCGCATGTATGTTACTGAAAAAGAAAAACATATAATATTCACTGTTTATAGTTATACGTTAAATTATAAATCAGCCAAATCAGAAGAAGTTGTTTATTAAATAGTTAAATTTTATTTTTAAGATCTTTTTTATTAAAGTTTGATTTTAAATAGTCATGTTTCATCGTGATATAATTAAGGTATTAATCATATTTTATCGATCTAGTTTTTAACAAATTAATTTTAGAACTAAGAAATAAATAAATAAAAGATTAATCAGATAAATTTTGACTATGATTTATATACACTTGTTAGCACTAATACCTTTAAACCAAAACAAAACCTTTACAGTTTGTAGACCAAATTAAAGGAGCACAATAACAAAGTCAAACTTAACCATACAAAGTCAACTTTAGTTGATATTATTCTTTCAATCGGAAAATGATATATATCGCCCAGACCAGTTCAATTTCAAGTTTACTTAACAAAGTTGAGTTGATAATATAGTTTTAAAAAATCTTGATTGTTTTTATTTGATAGAGTTCGAGTTTTGTTACTTCGAAAATATATTAGACCACTTATAATTAGTTTTAGTGAAAAGAAATTATAATCCAAATTTGTATGGATCTTAAACATTAGTCGGGGTTAATTTTTATGTCGACTGTTTGGTACGTTAACGAAGAACTCAAGAGCTATTGAAATGGTGTAAAAATTGATATTGAGTTCCACTTAAAAATAAAAAAAATGATGATGTAGTACAAATTGATTGGTAATTATAAATACTTATAATATAATGTGGAGGCTCTTAATTATAAGCTCTCATGACTTGTATCCATCAATGTGTTCTAATGCAACGCACCAACTCAACATCTCTTTCCCACTTTTCATCATTTTTATCTTTTACTTCTTTACCTCATATCATCTTTCTTTTTTTTTTTATCATCCAAATTAATATATTATCCCTCATTTCCAATCATTATTTTCTTTTTTTCTCTTACTTTATATCTATGGACTACATAATGTCACTTTGTTTCCATTGTAAAAACTTTCTAAAATGTGTTATATGCTATAAAAGAAAATTTAAGATTATATACATACGAATGGCTAAAACTAATTAACAATATATTTTAAGCCGTATTAGATTCTGATATGCAAAACTAAATCTTAAACGTAATAAAATACTACTATTGTTCTTCTGAATTTTAAACTGAAAACATATAATTTCGCCTGCAAATTGTGACTTCAGGGCGCTTTTTTCTCATAACAACACATTAATTTAGAGAGTCTAGATTAATATAAAAAGGCTGTAGCTACTAGCTAGGTGCACTTTTGTTGAATAATCATAATTATTTATTCCACCGAAAAATATATTAATAAATTTATATGTATGTTGAAGAAAGTTGGTATTAATTAGATGAAGAGCATGCTTGTATCAAATTGTTTTGATGTCTTTTAAATCAAAGAGCTTTTGATAATAATGTTTTAATGGAAAATGTTTTGATGACTTTGTTCCTAACCGACAAGCCATGCAAATTCCTTTAATTCATAACCCTGTTAGCTCATATAATTATTGATATTTTTTCATGGATTAAATTAAGTATATATATTATGTTTTCGAGTTCGTTAATTAGGGTAAAGAAAAGTCGAAAACTTTCGATTTGCGATGGACTTTTATTTTATATTTTTATTCTAACTTTTCTTTTAGATTCGAGAGTCTATTAGAACCATATTAGCTCAAGTAAGATTCTCGATTTTAAAGTTAAACTTAAAACATTCTATGAATAGTAGTAGATAACTTGCTCACAAGCTTCGTTATTTCAAGGGTCATATGGGTTCTTGCATGAATATTGCCATGGTTTTAATATCCTTTATAAATATATCATACATTTTTACAAACAAAAAAATGTTTCTGCAACTTTGAGATTGAGAGTTAAGTTTTCCAAAAAAAAAGAACAAAGTTGACAGTGAGATATACAAAAAGTCAGAAATTGCTTAAAAGAGTGGCAAAGGTATCTCTATTTTTTCTATTTCTATTTCTATTTTTTTATTCATTCATTCTATTTTTCTTTCTTTTTTTTTGAAAAAAAAAATACATTTAAATGGAGTAGTAAATTATTAGTGTTTATGACAAGGCTTTTTCAAAGGAAAACAATGAGACTTAAGAATGTATGATGGGACTAGTTGTGGTCCATACAAGATCTAAGGAATCTAATTATTGTTGTCCTTAATAAAGGAATATTATACATATCTCACTCAATATCTTTCTCTCTATTCAAATTCCATTTTTTCTTCTCTTCCTCCATTTCTTCTTCCTCTCATAAATATATATATTTTTTGTGTCATTGACCTTGAAAGTTCAAAACCTATTTCACTAACTGATACTTTCATTTTTTTATTTGGCTTTGATGTATATATTTTAAAATATATGGCTCTCTTTGTATAACTTTTTTAAAGTAGTTATCATGTAGGATTTTATAATTTGTATTATATATAGTATTATATGTTTAATCATGTGTACTTTTTTTTAAAAAAAATGGCTTAATTAATCATGTGTATTGATGGCATGGAATGAGTAAAATGGAACTAAGTAAGTTGTAAGAAACAAGGTAATTAATATGACTAGAGAGTCAATAAAGACAACCGGCCTATGGTTCTTAATAGTAAAAAATAGCTTGTATTAATTGCTAATCTATAACTCAAAAATGAATATAACTAAAATATCTAGAATTCTCATATCAGAATCATAGATTTAGGAGAATGCAGCAAAGTTTTAATATAATAAATATAAAATAATAGGAAAGAGAATTATCATTCTTGAAATGAAATATATTAGCATTGTTGTGCTAATTAAGTTTAGGTAAAGAAGCAAATAATATTTGGCCTTGATTTTGATCCAAATTCTTTAGTCTCAAATGAGCAAAAAGAAGATGAAGCCAAGTCCATTAGTTAGGCCCATAATGATGCCCTTGTAACCTAGGGTATGTTACTTTTGATTTAGCTAGATTGACTAGCATTTTGACAAACATTACAATTTGAGTAGTGTGTTTTTTTGTTTCCGAGAAAAAGCAATTGAAATGTTGATTGGTTTTTTTTGTTTCTCTAGAAGTTCTTTCTCACGTATGTAAACTCTATTGTTTCAATTTCGACAACCAATGATAAAATCAATTTTTAAATTTATTGTTAGTTGACCAAAAAAAATTATTGTTAGGTTTTTTGTTGAACAATATATTGTTAATTTTTAATATTTTTTATCGCTCTGATTCAAAGTATATCTCCATTTTCATTTTCAGTTCCATTCACTAAGAAAAAAAACTTAAAATATTATGTCAATGAAAACAAACTCATCAAATTCTAAAATTAATCTAATTTGGTTATCATTCCGTTCCAAAATGTACAATGTTTAAGGTTTTTCACATAAATTAAAAAAATTATTTAATAATAAATTTTTTCAACTAAAAATATACTTTTAATATATGTAATAATTATTCAGCCAATTAGAAATACAAGTAGTGAAATAGATACAAAAATATAATATATATTGTATTAGAAGTTGAAAACATCAAATAATTTGGAACTAAATTTTTTTCTAAAACATCCTACATTTCGAAACGGAAAGAGTATACGATTTCTACCATAATACAATTAAAAACTGTTTCTTATGGATAGAAGAAGAGATTTACATGCACACAAGCTAAACCCAATAAATTTCATTTTTTATAGAAAATATTAAAAATAATTCTATTATAATATGGGATTACAGATCTATTTAAGGATTTGAAGTCTCTGGATGTGGTTATAACGAAGACGAATCCGGATCCATGGAGTTTCATATCTGTTTTCTAGTGGCATAAGTGGCCTAGTATGAATTTTGACGGCGATAAGGTGATGGATGTGGGGTAAGTCGGTAGCTCGCTGAGTAAGGCTGGTTTTTCGAGGACGGCGATGGGACCAAAAAGTAGCTACGTCGGCGGAATTAGAACCCGGAGATCTTGAGTAACCCCTTGTTCAATGGAGGCTTGGGGCTTGAAATAGCTTCTCGGCGGCGGTTTCAACCGCTTAGTTCAATCAGCGAAGCTAGTTTGCTAGGGTTTCCAACTGGTTTAGGTCTCTTGGACCGCTGTTGAACCTCATGTTTAATTCTTGGCCAATCGGGTATTGGGCCTGACTTATTTTTTCTTTTTTGTTTGTATTATTTTTATGCTAGTTACAGTGTTAGCAATTGCGTTGTTTCTCCCCTCTCTAAACTCTGTTTAATACATGAAAGCCTTTTATCCAAAAAAACAAAAATAATAAATGGGATTACAAGCTTCTAGGAGAAGAAAAAAATTTCCAAACTGGAATTGCAAGCTTTGAACAGTCTTACCAACAAAGCTCTGGTATTACATAAGCTCAGTACTCATTTTGGATCCGGATATACAAACAAATAGACGCAACCAAACCATAAGAATAGACAGATCAAACACTACCACACCTTCATTTGCAGGATTTGATCTAGATCCAAAGGAACAGATTATCAAGATACAAGCACAAATAGAAGAGTGTCAATGCTAACATACAGAGAATGCAGGGAACTTTTATTTTACTGGAAAGAGATTCATCATCAATAACTTAGATGTGTCAGCATTGTTCTATAAATCTTCCTGATACAAAATGCATCTTTTCATAATAATATGACTCTTTGTTACAGATAAATATAACTTAAATAGTCATCTACTTGTTTTCACCGTTCCACATTTCCATACTTAGAACTCTATATCTACTTGATGTAAAGTAGACCCATATATGTTAGATAAACGAAGTTATTGCAGGCCGATGAAGCCTGCAGTCTCAAGAAAGTGGTGTAGCTATCTCTTCCTTCGTTACTTCTTCTAGACGAGATCGGATTGTTTGTGGAGATGACAATTTGTTTATGCTGCAGATTAAAGATGGTAACATGAGTAATCAAAAAAACCCGGGAAAACTACAAAGTGTGTTAAAGAATGAATGTATATGATGATGATGTTATACTTACCATACTAGTAAATCTCCACTTGATGATTTTTTCTCAGACATCCATTCTGGAACAAGCTCTTGCATCAAGAGAAGTTGTTCTTCAACTTCTTCTGCAAAGGAGAGAAAAGAACAGTAAGGATGGTTTTTGAAAATGTGAAGAAAAACATAATACTGAGATACTTAGTGGCAGGAGGGCTTACTTCTGTCGGTAATATCAGAATGACCAGCGATTATCTTGTGAACAAGCTCTTCTTTTGTTATGACCCAGCGCCTTATAGATTGAACTAAGTAATGGATGACATTGAAAAGTTTTGGTAAACAAGCTATCATCTTTCGTCTTCTCTTTGCCAGTGAGATTGCTGGATTTTGATCCTCAGTTGCTTTCCTCTCTTGTTCTTTAATCTGCAACGAGAAAAAGAAGATGAGTTATCTCAGTTTGTTCCTCTTAATCTCAAACTAAACATTATGATGTCATTGCAAGAACCAAAAGGAAACGCTTTTAGTGATGTATTACCGACTGTCGTAGTTTATCAGGAAGTATGCTTAGGATTTCATCATCGCTTGATTCATCATCTGCGACATCCTTTCTTTTCTCGTCTTCAGGAGAAGAATCAAAATTCAGAGACAAGGAGCGTCTCACAAGCTTAGCCGGTGGGTCAGTAGAAACATGATCGTTGCTTCTTTTCTGTTGACGAGCCATCAGAGATGTACTTAATAGTCGGACAGGAGTTGAAGCATATTCAGGTGGAGTCGCAGTAACAATAACTGGTGTTGTTTCAGTTATAGCCGGCGTCAACGGTACATTAGCCACAGTTGATGATAGTTTGACTGGAGTAGCCACAGTTGACGATGGTTTGACTGGAGTAGCCACAATGTTGACATCAGAAAAAGCTGGTTTAGCAGGACTTGAACTTCTTATGATGGGAGTTGATACAATTACATTCCCAGACAAAGTTGGTGTAGCTTGACTTGACGATGTTTTGATTGGAGTTGATGTGATTTTAATGGGAGATGAAAACAATTTAGCAGCTGAAACAGAAGCCATCTCTTCCATCACAGGACTAACACTCTTAACCTCAACCTTTGAATCTTCATCTGGTTTCCTTCTGTTGTATAGCTCTGGAAGTTGATCCTCTGGAACTTCATCACCCTAAAACAGATTTCAAAAACGCATCAATACCTGCACTAAATCATACAATGGAACAGCATGCCTTCATAGGGAATAATACCTGAGGGTGAGCCTTAACAAACTCTGCAAGTCTTGCTCTAAACACTTTCCGGAGTGCAACTTTCTTACTCTCTGATTTCGATTTGTCATTGTATTCAACCGCATCAGGGTTGAGTGTAATATGAAGGTCTGGTTTCATACAACTAGTTCTTTCATCGTGTATCAACACTCGCTTAATCTCCATTGCTTCAGGCAATATATGCTTTAGTTGAGCCAAATGACTATAACAAAACCTCCTGAAACATATTCAAAACAGAAGTTGGCTTAAAATTAGATACACAACTCTCATAGCACAGAAACAGACTCATGAAACTGAAGAGAGCTATAATCAGTTCATAGAGAATCAGAGAGTACAACAATCGTTTTCAGTCATTCAGAGATTTTGATCATCATAGGATTACGATAAGCTCAGAAAATAATTCTTGGAAATCATAATCAATAAACAATAGATTGTCATAGATCAGGAAAAAAAAAGTTAAAGGTGAGTTTATAAAAAAAACCAGATCTAAATTGTTTCTTTGTCTTATCGGAACTGATAAAGTATAAAGGCAAAGATCTAATTTGGATTATTACTCAGATCAGATCCAATCAGCAACAATCAGAGAGTGCATAAACACGATTAAATTAAGAACACCTAAAAATATACCTCTCGGTTAGATGTTCGATTTTTCCGGAGATGTTGAAAAATGTCGGCTTAGAACCTCTCAGTTTCGATAATAAAATCGAACTATCCAATGCATCAAAGAACTTTCCCAGAATCTCGTACCTGCAGATATCCAAATAACATTAGTAAAAAGGGGGAAAATCTGAAAACAATATAGAACCCTAGAAATTTTATCTTACTTCTCTGGAAGTTCATCTTTCTCTGCATTTTTCCTAGTGGATACTCGTTTGGAAGGCGAAGAGGAAGAATCATTGAGAGAAAACAAGAGCTGGCTTCTAGCGGATGAAACTTTAACCGTCGGATCCTCAGATCTGCGACGAGATCCAGCAGCCTGACGAATCTCTTTCACAGATAAAGCAACAGATCGGTTTCTAGATCTAGTAAGTATATTCTCGGTCGGTTTCTCCGGCGTGGGCAGAGGAACATTAGACGGATTAGGATTCAGAGTCTGAGATTTTGAAGATGGCGAATCCATCAACAAGCGTTTCTTAGATTTAAAGGGAATGGATCTTGAAGGACCTGCTTCACTCATTTTTCTTCAACAATGGCTATTGAAGGTCAAATGCAGGTAAGAGAGAAGGAACGCGATGAAGAAGAAGAAAGGTTTTTACGATTTATTTCGGCGCGTTACGATTTATTTAGGCGCGAAATCTGACGTGGACCAATGCCACGTAGACCTCCCGCGCCATCGACCCGTTACTTCCCGCGAAAACTATTAATCCTTAAAGCCCATTACATAGGCCCATTAATTATGCCTTATAAAATCATCTCCTTGGCGGATCTGACTTGATCGTTGTCAGGTAAAGGAATCTTAGAGATGCAGCCAAATCAATGAAACACAGATCTCTGATTATGTTCTCAATTTTTTATACCTGTATGGCCATAGAATATTTTAAAATTTTCTTTTTTTTAAAAAACCAATCATCGATCACGACACCATATTATCAAATTGCAATATGCTAGTTAGATTCTTGTAGATTTTTTAAAATTAAAAATAATGAGTTTAAAGGAATTTATAACCAACATATATATATATATATATATGTTTAAAATAAGCAGTTACTCCATTAATATATAATCAATAATTTACATCTATCTAAATAGAATATATTTTTAAGAAAACTTTATAATGTAGATGGAAGATCAAAATGAGTTGTTGACAAAAAAAAAAAAGTAGAGTTTTAGGGAATGAATTTTGTAATACTTAACGCATCTCTGTTCTAAATCCTTGAATCAAGCAATTTCCAAATCAGTATGGGAGTTTCTAATAAAAGTCATTCTACTCTATTTACTAACAAACTT
This sequence comes from Lepidium aucheri, assembly GCA_900406435.1. Classification (NCBI taxonomy): domain Eukaryota; kingdom Viridiplantae; phylum Streptophyta; class Magnoliopsida; order Brassicales; family Brassicaceae; genus Lepidium; species Lepidium aucheri. The sequence continues at coordinate 50,734 of OVBA01000192.1, forward strand.
CAACTTCTTTTTGTAAATGTTTATGTTTTCAGTTTTGTCATTTCCGTATAGTGTTTTTCATTTCAGTAAGTTTTGATTATTTGGAGTTATTAGTTCTATTTGACTTTTGTATTACATTACTCATTCCCACGCATGCACAAAAATAATAATTTTAGCTTTTATTTAAGATTGATGATTATTTTTATTCATAAACAAAGACAAAAATCACCAAATATAACATGAGTTTAAATATAATGTTAATACAATATTTTTAAAGTTTCAAAATAAAATAACATAAATTATGTACAGAGTTATTGTGTGTTGCAGGGGGAAATCAGGAAAGATCAAATTAGAATCATAAAGTAAAGGTTCATTACATTCAAGACATATATAAAAAACTCTTATACTAAACGATATTAAGACATTTTGGCTCAAATGAAAATTTGCAGAATTTGATTTGAATCTAAAGATTGTAATAAAGTGGCTAATAGAATAGCTACAGTAGATTCTCCGTTGTTGTCACATCAAGTTGGATAAGAAGGAAGCATAAATTGAGAACAATGTCTCTCATTTTACCAAGAAAAAAAAACAAGAGAGTTTTATGAAAAGAGGTACGATGCCTTCAAAAATTTATAAAAAAGGCATTGAGAACTTTTTTTATGCAAAATAATTTTACCCCTCACGTGTTTATGATAGTATTAAACAGCAAAGTTTATTACTGCAAGCCAACAAAACTACATTTTCTTTTCAGTTACGAACATTTGTATTGTAATACAACATTTGACAATTTTACCACTAATTGGTGTCATGATCATTACAATTGTGATATTAAAGAGAAACGGTGCAATAATGTAGGATTAACTGGTGCAATAGCTGTCTTGGAAGGTAGAACTTTTACAGGATATAATTCCAACATAGTCTCCGATAAATTCAGAGCAGTCACCACACCTTCAGGAAAAAGAAAATTGCCAACACAAGACACTTAACCACTGTAAGGCACAAGCAAAACTCCAAAACCAAAGTGAGTAGTGAGATAATAATACCTTCATCAATAAATCGATGAATGCGAACTGAAGAATTGAGTTTGGGCTACAACATACGACAGTCAACAACCTACTAAAACCAAACATTGTAAAACACACCACCAAGCACGAAGAAGAAATTATCGATAAGAGCTGCAAGATGATATGTCAACCTGTCCACAACCCACAAACAAACTAGCAAGCTGCTCTTGAGTGACCTAAAACACCCAAAACACAAAAAGAAAAAGTAAATCATGCAAAAAATCTGTGAACACAATGAAAGGAACAAGACGACTAAGAGGAAATAAGAGAACCCTCGCACCAAAATCAGAAATCACATACAAAAAAAGGATAAACCGAAAAAATACATAACCATAAAAATTAATGACAAACCACTATTCGCACAAACAAAATCGATTTAAAAAGAACAAAAGAAAACAAGGAAAAGGTGAAACATGGAGCAATAGAGAAGACACAGACCAAATTCCGGAGCAATTTGCAGTTAAAATGGAGAGGGCACTCAAGAATTCAGAGAAAATGTAGGATTGAATGAAAATAAAATTGACATATAAATGTACAATAAGACAATTAGAAAAGTAAGCATAAGTAAAAAACAAGAGTGAAGGATAAATAACCAGTAATGCGAAATTTAGATATGAAGCAAACAGTAAACCAAAACCGAAAAAGAAACAAGGTATAAAAGAAAAAAGGAGTGTAGAGTTAACATCTCAGGAAAAAGGCTTAAGTGCAAATCATATTGTCAACAAGATAAGCTGAAAGAGGTTGCGAGAATGAAAACATGACCCACATACACTCCACCAAAACACAGAAACTCAAAAACTTGCAAAGCAATAATGCATAAATAGATATAAATTCTAAAACATACAGATGCAAAGAAAAGAATATAAGAACACATGTAAGTAAGAGAAAGCATTTGAGGTATGCATACAACAACCAGATATAAAAAAATTAGGATCACTTAGAAATGAGAAACTTTGCGATAAAGGAATATGAAGCCAAAAACACAACCACATGAGAAAAGAGAGTTAAACAAAGTAACAGTCCACGAAACCTGAATGAAAAAGAGATTCTGAGTACAAGGTAACAATCAGAGAATGAGAAGCATAAAGAGAGGTCAAAAAACAAGAGACATACAATGAGAAGAACACTGAAAAGCAAGAAATTAAGAAGAGAATGCAATAAATTCCAAAACAAAGGAGAAATGGAGTTAAAAAGGAGAAGGCACTCAAGAATTCAGAATTATGGTTGAATGAAATTGAAATTGAAAAACATAAAACGCAAGGAAGTGTATTGACCCAACATAGAAGACATCAACGAAAGAAAAAAAGGTAATAACCAAAAACTTTACTTAAAAAATTACAGGAAATTAAGACTAAATAAGAAGAGAGAAAACACAGAAATGAAGCTAACATCGCAGGCGCACATGAATGCTATTATCAACTTCATCACCACTTTCTTTCACATTTGGCGTCCTTCACCGATTTAGAGGCACATTTTCTTCGCCATGCAACAACCAAGGTTCCCCACCAGCAACTTCTTTTCACCTTCACGATTGCTTTGTACCAACAATTAGGGATTTGCCTTTCCCATTATCATCAACATTTCTAGATCTCTGGTTCCCCAACCTCTGATTTTAGCAGAACCGGAATCTACCTTGAGGAGTGACGCCTCGGCCTTCCGTAATTACGAGTCTCCACCATCGGATATACAGTAGACTTTCGTCAATATACAGAGAGTAATCTCAATTTTACCAACAAGCAAAATGAAAAAAAAAATGTTAAATCGAAAAAATCAAACGCTAAACTGAGAGGAGGGTAATAATATCTTATCACACAAAAAGGAGTACTTATTTCTGTAAAAATACCTTCTAGTACCTATTTTCATAAGATTGAAATTTTTGGATGCCTTTTCTATAGATAACTCAAAAAACAATGTCTTTTATTGATGGGTTAATAAAAAGTTGATGTTTAAGTTAAAAGAAATAAATATTATCTTTTGTTAAAGGAAATAAATAAATATTTTATTATATAAAATAGAATATTTCAAAGTTACTCATTATTAGGAATGTTTTATTGAGATGAATAGGTTAAGTGTGAGTTAAGGAATCTTTACTTGAGCCACAAATAAGACTCACACGTAACCAAAGGAGGAATGAGTTTTGTGTAACCAAACACATGAATTAATTCAAAATAAGGTGTGTATCCAAACACACTTTACAATCAGCTCAAATCCGACCGTTTGGAGGTGGTCAAAGTCACATGTGGGCATAGGAATGACAAGACAACCGTTATGTGCTGTCACTTTCACCATTAGGAATTGTAAAAGCCGAATCTTTCCTCTTATAGAAGAGTCACGAGATCCTTTAGTGTGTATGTATTATTTTACTCATTTCTTGACCATAACTTTGTACCACAAACTTATGAAGAAGCAAAGGAGCACAAGGTGTGGCGTGATGCGGTTGTTAATGAGCATAGTGCTATGGATCTTCAAGATGGATCTTCACAATCAAGTACAATAGTGATGGTACCATTGAAAGACACAAATCCAAATTGGTTGCAAGAGGCTTCACCCAAACATATGGAGAAGACTATCATGACACGTTTGCTCCGGTTGCTAAACTCCATACGGTACGTGTAGTGTTATCCTTAGCTACTAATCTTGATCGGGAATTATGGCAGATAGATGTCAAGAATGCATTCTTGCAAGGGAAACTTGAAGATGAAGTGTATATGCATCCACCATCGGGATTGGAGCATATAGTGCAACCCGAAAATGTCTTGCGATTAAGGAAAGCAATTTATGGTCTCAAGCAATCACCAAGGGCTTGGTATCACAAGCTAAGCCATACGCTCCGAGATCATGGATTCTGTAAGTCTGAAGCTGATCACACATTGTTCACATTCCAAAGTGAGAAAGGTATAATAGTCCTTCTAGTATATGTTGATGATATTATCATCACAGGTAATAACAAAGAAGGCATCAAAGGTATTAAAGAACACCTTAACTCCGTATTTGATATCAAGGATTTAGGTGAAATGAAGTATTTCCTTGGGATTGAGATATGATGTTCTAAGGATGGTCTATTTCTTTCTCAAAGGAAATATACACTTGATCTTTTGCGTGAGTGTGATGTAGGACCTAGGAAATCCTCCACACCTCTTGAAGATGCCTACAAAGCAACGTGCAAGGGGGAGAAAGATGAAGAACCATTTGAAAACATAAGCCAATACCAGAAGATGGTTGTGAAGTTGATATATCTCACAATCACAAGAACATATATATGCTTTGCAGTCAACCAAGTAAGGCAACACATACAAGCTCCAAAAATGTGTCATTGGGCAATGGTGGATCGGATACTTAGGTACCTAAAAGGCACTCCGGAACAAGGCATATGGATGAGTCGAAATGAAAGTACAACACTTGTGGGGTATTGTGATGCGGATTGGGCTGGTGATAGACAAGACTGCAAGTCCACAACCGGATATTGCACATTCCTTGGAGGCAATCTTGTGACTTGGAAGAGCAAGAAACAAAAGGTAGTATCATGTTCAAGTGCGGAGGCCGAATATAGAGCAATGAGGAAGCTTACGGGTGAACTCATATGGCTTAAGCAATTGCTCAAAGACTTGGGAGTAGAGACTCAAGAGCCAATCACAATGCATCGTTACAACCAAGCTGCCATACACATTGCATCTAACTCGGTGTTTCATGAAAGAACCAAGCATATTGAGGTGGATTGTCATAAGGTTCGAGAGAAGGTGGAATAAGGGGTAATCTTACCATGTTACACAAGAAGCTCGGATAAACTGGCCGACATTTTCACCAAGGCAGCAAGCACAAAGGTGTGTGAATTCATATCTTCAAAACTTGGGCTAATGAGATGCCCAAACGGTGACAATGATCCATACTCTTTTTGACCTTAGTCGGTTTTGTCCCAGTTGGGTTTTCTACTAAGGAGTTTTTAATGAGGTGGGGAGTTACAACCTTCAAGCTTGATCCCTAAACAATCATGTTATGTATTCAAGTTTGAGGGGGGAGTATTGACATAAATTGGTTACGTGTGCGTCAAGGAAGCTTTATTTGAGCCACAAGTAAGACTCACAGGTAACCAAAGGAGGAATGAGTTTGTGGATAACCAAACACATGAATTAATTCAAAATAAGGTGTGTATCCAAACACACTTTACTATCAGCTCAAATCCGACCGTTTGGAGGTGGTCAAAATCACATGTGGGCATAGGAATGAGAAAACAACCGTATATGCTGTCACTTTCACCATTTGAAATTGTGAAAGCCGAATCTTTCCTCTTATAGAAGAGTCACGAGATCCTTTAGTGTGTATGTATTATTTTATTTATTTCTTGTGTGTAAACCCTAGAATTGATCACGTGTATATACATGTGATTTTGTTACTCATTGTAAATCAAGAGAAAATAAAATCTCCCTCTTAATAATCTCTCTCAGTTCTGCAACTCTCTCTCTCTCAAACTCTCTCAAACTCTCTCAAACTCTCTTCGATCACTTTAATCCGCAAAATCTCTTTCTTTCTTGAAATCTTTTATGTTTCACATGTCAAATATAATAATTTATATTTTTTCTGTATTTATATATTAAAAATATATATTTTCATATAAAAATTTTCAAATATTTATGTTTATCATAAAATATTCATCTCTATCCACAATCCTAATATAAAAGGAATTTTGAATAATTATTTTTATCTATAATTTGAAATTAAAATATTTATAAATATCTATTTTATACTAAATATAAAATTAAATAATAATAGGACTGAAAAATTTATTAAAAAAGAATTTTCATATAAAACAAATATTTTTATATTCTTAAAGATAAAATCATAACATAATATAATTACGAAAACTAACAATGTACAACTTTAATGTATGTATATATTTTTTTAAAAAGATACTCTCATAATAAAAATAAGAAAAACAAATTATAGTTTTTTATCTCTCAATAATTCTAATTTAATTATAATAATAGATCTTTCATATGAGAAAAAATCCATCTAAAAAAGAATTTAAGATTTAAAAAATAAAACGTAGTTATTGTTGGAATCAGTTTTAGCACAACGACCACTAAAACAGTGGTTCCCGATTAAAAGAATGGTAAATAATGGATAAAGATACTTGTAGATTTGATTGGGAGCAAACATTTAGTTAACTAATAACAAGAAGGAATGATTACCGAATTGATGTTTTTATTAGACTTAGTATACCAAAAGTTAATCCTTTTTTCAAAGGATTGTGCCTCTATTTATACTTTATAGAGACGATTACATATGTAAAAAATAAAAAAGATTTACAAATCTTGTTGATAAGACTGAATCTATTAAGATTCATGCTCGATTTATGGAAGTTTTCCATGTTTGAACAGGAAAATTTCCATTTATCGATTGATGATGTGTCATGACTTCCCTTCAGGTTCGTGGAACCTTCTGAGACGAGACATTTTGCCGAGTTGAATATTTTATTCGAGTTAAAGACTTAGTAATTGAAACTGGATACTTCTTTTATATTCGACCCGTTGCTTTCAGTGGACCGAAGTAGGATCTCAGATCCACCTCCAATAATTGTCCCCCAGACTCAGAAAATTCTAGTGCCAAATTTCTGAGTCGGAAAGGTTGTTTTATCGTCCATAATCTTCGGTCCACGTGTCAGTTTTATAGTGGACTAGTTGAACAGTCACCTCGGTTTTACGCGAATCATTATTATTACTGCGTGGCGTCGCTTCGATTACTTCCCGCCCAGTTATGATTACAATTTCGCATCGCTTCGTATTTCAGTAATTCTCTATAAATACCATGCTTCTTCTTCTTTTACCATTCACTTTTCATCTGCACCGTCTTGCTTTAACGACTTTTGAGTTCTTCTATCTTTAAACTTCTTTAAGTTTTTCTAACATCTTTTCTTCATTCATCTTTGAAAATGGGTCTTGACGATTTTAAACTTCCAAACATTGAAGCTGGTGTCAATTCTGCACTTGAGGGTTTAAATGTTCGACCTTCTAGAGAACCTTCTAGGGTTTTTGAACCCGTAGTTGCTCCATTTTGTAACATAGTGGAAGTCTCTTCAAAGTCTGGTCGTGGGGACTCATGACCTGCAAAAAAAGTGAGAGTTAATGCACCGTACATTGGTTCTCCAAGAGGAGGTGGCAGGAGTGGTTCCATAGGTTCTTCTTATGGAAGGAATACGGGTACCCCCGACTTCCGATTTACCCACAACCATACTAGTCCTCATCCGATTTTGGACTTTCTATCTGAGTGTGCTGGCTTAAAGAGTTAGATTAGGATTTCACTAGAGCGTCTCCCTTCTCCAGATCAAATGAAGAATAGGGAGGAGTATGAAAAGGCTTCATATTTGTTGTTTCGAGTTCGAACTAATTTTTTGATTGTTGTTTTGTGTATATTGTCTTACTTCCGATTTCTGACTTGTAACTCTCTTGTCTTCTTTACAGTTTATCGCTTGCTTGAACAACATTATGTTAGAACAGGAGAGATCTGTTGCCAACTCAGAAAGCGGTTCTCGGAGGAACACATTTGGTCGCGATGCTGGAAGTTGTTATCTTGAAGTGGGTGAACTTCGGTCTAAGCTCTCTGAGGCAGAAAAGGAACTCGTTCGTGTTAAGGACGAGTTGAAACTTGAGCGAGAGAACGTACTCAAATTGGTTGTTGGCAATGAGGCTTTGTCGGAGTCACTTGAATGTGCCGACTCTGATTGTGGTGCCGCTTTTAAATCTGCTGAGAAAGCAAGCGAGGAGGTTCTGAAGCTGCGTGCCGGGTTGGACACTATGAGGGGGGATTTTGACTCTCATCTCCATCAGACCTTAAGTGTTGAAAAGTTGAAGATCTTGAAGGTTCTTCATGAACATATGTCCGATCGTTTTGGCCGAATTGCTGCTTGGTTCAATGATCTGGACATGAACCTTGAGGCTCATTTATCGTACGGCCAATATGTTGGGTTGGCAAACGCTCTTCAATTGCTTTCCAACCATGGAGTCGACATCCTTTCTATGGTCATTGACTCGATGTCTGGCAAAATAAACATGTTCAAGAAGCTCAATAATAAGGAGAGCTTGATGTCGCTACTTCCGGGGGACTTGGTCGTCCTAGTTTTTGAAGTTGGAGAAGCCTGCAATGCTGGCCAAAGTGGACTCACAAAAGCACAATAATTTCTTTGGGGTTTGTCGTAATCTTATTTTGTAGTTTCCACTTGGCTTCTTTTAGGAGTTGTACATACTTTTTCGCACTTGGTGCTTTTCTAAATATTTTTCCTGTGTAAATGAAACAAAATTTAATCATGAATGAAACAACTGTTTTTTGCGCGTTTAGAGAAATTTCTTCCCACGTTTAGAGAGTTTGATCTCGTTTTAGCTTAGGAAGAGAATTTTCTGTTATGCGACTTAAAAGCTGAGATTTTAGGACTCAGTTTGAGTTCTAAGAAGTTCAGACTCAAAAACCATATTCGTAAAACTTGGTCTAAAGAATTTTCAATTATCTGTTCAGAATCCGTGTTCTCACTTTGTTTGAAACTTTCATCTCGTAACTCTGTACAAAGCTGTGATTTGTCTGTTAAGTGAGATTTCAATCTCGGAAAATATGTAAAAAGCTTTTGCTTAGTCTTTTAAGTGAGATTTTTTATCTCGACAAATCTGTAAAAAGCGTTGTTTTGACTTTCAAGTGAGATTTTAATCTCGTAAACCTGTACAAAGTATTGCTCTTCTTTTTTGACGAGAACTAATCTCGTAAACCTGTTTTGAACTTTGTTCTGTTTGTTTGGTGAGATTCCATATCGAAGGGTTTACGTATAGCTTTAGGGCTTGTCTCTTCCTGTGAGAATTAGATTCCTGCTAGTGTTATGAGAAGTAAATCTTGTAACAGTCAAGTATTGTATAAGTTTTCTGAGGTTGAGTTCGGTGAGCTTAGAACTCAACTTTAAAGGTAAGGACTAGGCCTTAGTTTGAAATTTTTGAGATTTAGACTCATTGATTTTAAGTTTTTTGAGATTAGGCTCGGTGAGTTGAGAACTCGACATTTGAGATAAGGATTAGACCTTAGTTTGAGATTTTTGAGATTTAGACTCAGTGATTTTAAGTTTTTCGAGATTAGGCTCGGATAGTTGAGAACTCGGTATTTGAGATAAGGACTAAGCCTTTAGTCATGGATTCTTTGAGGTTTAGACTCTGTAAAATTTCTTTTTTTGGAGTAAGTTTTTCAAGGTTGAGCTCGGCTAGATATGAAGACTCGGCGTAAAGATAAATTATGTTTGTTTTTTGGGAGAACTTATCTCAGCTTGCGACTTCTGAAGATATAGAGTGTAACCTATTCTTCTTTTTTTTAGATGCCGACTTGGGACAAATAAATTTTTTATAGAGTTCTAGCTGGACCCGAGGGCTACCAACGTACCCCGAAGGGATCAAGCCAAGACGTAGTTCTCATTACATAACTAATTAAGAAGACAGAGATACGTTAAATGACACATCGAATTCGCTGAGAGGGCAATTTTTAGTAGTTGTATCACTTTAACTTGATGGAGTTCCAACTTTGAGGAATTGGTATTCCTTCCATGTTAGCGATTTTGTAGATTCCTGGCTTTACGACTTCAAAGATAATATATGGCCCTTTCCAATTTGCGCCAAGTTTCCCGGCATTGAGCTCGGCCGTGTTCTTAAACGCTTTTTGAAGTACAAGATATCCGACTGCAAAATGTCTTCCGCGTACTTTCTTGCTATAGTACTTAGCGGCTTGTTGCTAATAATTTTGTACTTGAATAAGTGATTCATCGTGTTCTTCTTCTAAGTCATCAATACTACTTTCCATAGCATTGTTATTAGCGTCTTCATTCTCGGAAAGACGTTCATGGTGTAAAGTTGGCACAACTATCTTGGTTGGAGTCATTGCCTCCATTCTGTGAGAAAAGGAGAATGGAGTTTGTCTGGTTGATCACTGAGGTGTGGCCCGATGTGACCATAATACGTCTTCCAACTCGAAAGCCCAACTTCCCTTCTTTTCTGAGAGTCGTTTCTCTAGACAATTGAGGATCTGTTTGTTCGTGGCTTCAGCCTAGCCATTTTCTTATCGGTTTTGTGGCGTTGACTTGCTTACTCGGATATTCTATCTAGCGCAAAAGTTTGTGAATTTTGCTGAGATGAATTGAGATTCGTTGTCGGTTACGATCTCGTATGGAAGACCATGTCGATAGATCAAGTTTTTCCATACGAATTTGATTACATCTTTTTCCTTGATCCGAGAGTAAGCTTCTGCTTTGACCTACTTTGAGAAGTAGTCGATAATTGCGAGCATGAACCTCTTTTGTTGGGATGATGGTAATGGTCCAACTATATCCATTGCCCATCGCATGTATGGATAAGGCATTATTGCCGATGTTAACTCCTCGGTTGGAGTGTAAATAATGTGCCCGTGTCTTTGACACTTGTCACATTTAGTAGTGTATTCAGTGCAATCCTTTGCTATAGTCAGCCACTAGTATCCAAGTGTTCTTCAACTGTTGTGGTTTCCTCCCGCTCTATTGTGTTTTTTTTTGATGATCAAATCGACTTTGTTTCTATGAACGCAAGTGAGTAATACTCTATTTGCACTTCTTTGGTAAACTTTTTTGCCAACTTGAGCGTAGAAAGCACACTTGGCCTTCAACCGGTGTGCTGCCCATCTATCTTTTGGCGTTTTGCCATCTCAGAAACAGATTCTTCTCAGACTTCGTCTATAGCTGAGACGAGTTCTAAATCTTCCTTTGGTAAACCTATGCTTGGTCGATCTATGCTTTCTACTGGGATAGTTCGCCTTTGGATGGGATCCTTAGTAGATTGTAGAACGGCTAGGGTATTGGTGGAAGTATTCTCAGATCTTGAGATTTTGTTGATTTTAAATCTCAATTCCTTAACTCTTTTACCACATGAAGGTATGATTCCATCCGATCATGTGTCATATCCCCCGTTTACTTAGTTAACGACTAGTTGGGGTCGCAATAGTAATCTATGTCGGTAGCTCTGACTTCTTTAGCCAATTTTATTCCCACAACTAGAGCCTTGTACTCCAGTTCGTTGTTTGAAGCTGAGAATGCAAGTCGGAATGACCACTTGAAGATTTCTCCTATAGGATTTTCTAGCCGGATGCCTACTCCTGAGGCGTGTTTTGATGAAGATCCATCCATATATGTCTTCCGTGTTTGATCTTTTGTCATGTTCAGAGGTTCTAGATCTGGTGATAGCTCGATTATGAAGTCGGCTAAGACTTGTGACTTTGCACTTATACGTCCTTTGAATTCAATATCGTACTCGCTTAACTCAATTGCCCACTTCCTCTATCTTCCTGACTTATTTGGATTATGTAGTATTGTCCGTAGTGGATGATTTGTTAACTCTATAACAATATTAGACTGGAAGTAAGGTCGTAACTTCCTTGCAGAGGTTACTACTGCTAGTGCAAGCTTCTCTATGGTTGGATATCGGGACTTGGCTCCATCCAATGACTTGTTGGTATAGAAGATCGGGTACTGAGTTCCTCTGTCATGTCAAACTAGTACACCACTAACCGCCGAGGGGGAAACTGCAATGTATAAGTATAGTGGTTCTCTATTCTTTGGCTTGGCAAGAATCGGCGGTGTTGAAAGGTACTCTTTCAACTCAGAGAAAGCTTTCTTGTAGCTTTCGTGCCACTTGAATTCTTTGTATCCACACAAAAAGTTATAGAATAAAAGACATTTATCAGTCGAGCGCGATATGAAGCAGTTCAGGGCGGCTACTCGACCTATCAGCCTTTGCACTTCTCTCTTATTCTTCAGAGAGGGCAACTCTTGAAATACCGTGACCTGTTTTGGATTAACTTTAATTCCTCTTTGAGTGACTATGTACCCGAGGAATCCTCGTGATGTAACTCCAAAATGCATTTTGCTGAATTGAGTTTCATTTGGTATTTATTCAAAGTTTTGAAGTAACAAGCTAAATGATCGACGTGATCTTCCGGTTTTAATGACTTGATAAGCATGTCGTTAATATATACTTCCATTGTTTTCCCGAGCTGATCAGCAAAGATTTTGTTCACGAGGCGGTGGTAAGTGATTCCAGCGTTCTTCAATCCAAATGACATTATTTTATAACAGTAAGTGCCTCATTCCGTTATGAATGAAGTATTTTCCATGTCGTCGGGATGCATTCGAATCTGGCTATACCCCAAGAAAGCATCCATAAACGATATAAGTTCATTTCTAGCTATTGCTTTGACGATTTGATCGATATTTGGCAACGGGCAGCTGTCTTTTGGACAAGCTTTGTTGAGGTCGATAAATTCTACGCAAACTCGCCATTTTCCATTCTTCTTTGGAATGACTACCATATTAGCTAGCCATTCAGGGTATTGAACTTTGGTGATTGATCCAATTTCAATCAGCTTTTTGACTTCTTCGATCATGGCCTTTATTCTCTCCGGCCTGATCTTTCTTTTCTTCTGTTTGATTAGCTTATATGTCGGATCAACATTCAACCTATGACTGGTGATTGCCCCGTTGATTCCAAGAATATCACTTGGTGCCCATGCGAATGTTGTCACATTCTCTTCAAGGAGTCATATCAGTTTCATTGTGATTGGCTTGCTCAGGTCAATGCCGATACTTACACATTTTCTCGGATCTGCCAAATCAATATTGACGATTTCAACTGTCGATTGTTCTGGCTTCTTGGGAGTAGATAGTTTGGTTAATACTTTGCTTCCTATCGATGCGGTTATCATATATGATTTGTTCCTTAACTTCAATTCGGTGATGAAGCAAGTTCTAGCCATTTTTTGATCTCTTTTGAGTGTGTAGAATCCTTCATTTGTCGAGATTTTAACACATTGATGATAGCTTGAGGGTACAACCTTCATCGTGTGTATCCAAGGTGTTCCTAGAGTCATATTGTAGATCAGTGGTTTATCTACAACAAGTAGCTTGATCCATCTCGTAATCCCAGCAACTTGGATTGCCAGCTTCACTATTCTGATTGCATTGATTGTGCTTTCATCAAATACGGTCAAGGTTCTATCCATAGTTTAAGCTGAACATCTGGTAATGATGTCTTATCAAGAGTTTCCTTGAATATTAAATCCACTGAATTCCTAGTATCGATGAGAATTTTTGAAACATCACACTCAGCAACTCGGAGTTTGACGACTATGGGATCGTTATGCGGGAAGCTGACTCCATTGATATCTTTAGCGGTGAAAGTAATCACTGAATCCATGAAGTGCATGCACTCCTTGACAGACTCCTGGTTGACTGAAACAATTACCTTTTATTCGTATTTCTTAACTGAACGAATAATATCATCATAAAATTGCAATCAGCCTATGATTACACCGACAACAACTCGTGGATCACTCAATCTATCATTGTCCCCATTTGGCTTTTTTCGCTTAATTACTTCCGAGGTGTTAGCCTTTGGGTTTGCCGATTTGAAAGCAGCTTCTTGTAGCTTGGCTTATTTCCATTTATGCACCTTGTACCACTGAGTTTCTTCTTCTGAAACCTCCAACTCTCCCTCACTGAATTTCTCAGCAAAAATTTCTTGCAACCGTTTGCACTTCGCGGTCGAATGACCTGCTTTGTTGTGGAACCCGTAGTATCCGTTACGATTGTAGGTGTTATTAAATGACTTGTCATGGGGGCTATTGCTCACCTTAACTTGGAATGCGGTTGCTGTGTTCGCTTTCCCTTTATTATGATGTCTTTGCTCATAATGCCCATCTATTGGCTCTTTATTTGTCGAGTTTTGCTGTATATCTTGGTTATGTGAGAGGATTTGCTTTTCCTCTACGTACTCTACATGTCTTGCCGCTCTGCAAAGGGCGTCGGATATTGTGTTGGGCCTATTGACAAAAAGGTCCCGTTTAAGTGTTTAGTTAGTCACAATTCCAGTTTAGAGAGCTTCAATAACCATGTCGTCACTGACATTGGCCTTCATCATAATCTTCTTGAAGCGTCCGAGATATGACTTCAATGGCTCGTTGAAGCCTTCCCTTAAAGATCTCAACCCAGCAGTTAAGGTATCTTGATTGACGAATAAGACGTATTTCTTCATGAATAACTCGATGAGTTGATTGAAACTCTCGATTGATTCGACTGGTAGCTTGGTGAACCATACCAAGTCTCTGGTTAAATTTTCTGCAAAGTGCGGATAGTTGGCTGCGTCTTCCTTGTCCATAGTGTAGTTGGTACCGTTCATCATGACGTTGAATGCACTCATGATATCTACAGAGTCCGAATTTCCATCATAAGAGAGGCATCAAAGCCACAATCCTGTGTTTAGCGAGACTCTTTTTAGTCGCGGTGCGAATGGCGACTTCTGTGCCTGAGCTAGGATCCTTCCTATCTCGGGTGCCAAGATGGTAGCTTGATGGAATTTTGACTTTATGTCGTACATCGTCCTTAATATGGTTACAGCGTCCAATGTTACTTGACTGTGCTATCCAGACGTACTCGGTATAGCAGAATGATCCTGCACCGAGGTGGTAACTGGCTGCGGACTTGGAAAGTCCCTAAAAAATATTCTTTGAACACTAGCCAATGCTTTTGTGCATGACCTATTGACTTGTTTAGTTAGGAGACTACTCTCATTCAAACAAGACTCAAGCCGATCGAAACTTTCGGCGTTTATTCGATGAGAAGCTTCATGTTGGTGCGATCAGGTTTCGCACTAAGGTCCTGAGTATCAGTGATCCCGGTGGTGGTGGTTGCGGAAGATCAGTGTCCTCCCGAGTATCTTGTTGATTATCTTCCTGAGTTCGAGTTGAATTCAGGGTTGATCTATTCGTTAAATTGACGTGCTCCTTAGGGAGAGGTTCCCTCCTTTTTAGTGAGCTGATGGTGATTTCTCTTTCAACTTTCTTCTGATTCTCAGAGTTTTCTCTTGCTTCTGTGAAGATGTCCTTCGATATCTTCCCTACAGATGGCGTCAACTGTTGGAACCGGTTTTAGCACAACGAACACTAAAACGGTGGTTCATGATTAAAAGAGTGGGAGAGAATGGGCAAGGACACTTGTAGGTTTGATTGGGAGCAAGAGTTTAGTTAACTAAGAACAAGAAGGAATGATTTCCGAATTGATGTTCTTATTAGACTTACTATGCCAAAAAGTCGATCTTTTTCAAAGTATTGTGCCTCTATTTATAGTTTATAGAGGCGGTTACATATGTAGAAAATAAAGGAAGATTTACAAACCTTGTTGATAAGACTGAATCTGTTAAGATTCATGTTAGATTTATGGAAGCTTTCCATGTCGGAACATGAAAACTTCCTTTTATCTTTTGATGATATGTCATCCGACTTCCCTTTAGGTTTGTGGAACCTTCCGAGACGACACATTTTGCCAAGTCGAATATTTTATCCGAGTTGAAGACTTAGTGGTTGCAACCGGGTGATTCGTTTATATTCGACCCGTTGTTTTTAGTGGAGCAAAGTAGGATCTTAGATCCGACAGTTTTATCCAAACAAAATTTGTATTACTAAATATCAATCTGAAATAGTTTTTTAAGAAAAAGAAAAAATTACAATTTAGATTGAAATTCAAAAAATTAAATATTTTTTGTCTTTAAATAAAAATAATTTTTGATTTTATCTAAGAAATAATTAAAACAATTTTTATAAGATTAAATTTTAAGACAAAATATTTCAAATATTAAAAAAGATATTCAATCTAAATCAGATTCTTTTAAGATAAAGTTAATTATGTTCTTAAGAGAAAAATAACTGTTTATATCTTATATTATTTGTATATATTTATCTTAATTCCTAATGCTAGCAATAAAAAGATTTTTTGAAATTAATATCTATATAAACACACATAGGTAGATAATTTCATAAGTACAAAAATATTATTTATTCATTAGCTCTCTTAAAAGCTTTCAATATTATTTTGCTATTGGCTGCATCAATAAACAGACACAAAAATAGTTAAAATAAGTATTTATCAATTTTTAGAATGATTTGCATATGACTATATCTTATTATATAAAGTACTATTTTTCAAGGTTACTAATTAAAAGGATTCTCTTACGTGTCAAATTCAACGATCATTAACTTTTTCGTAATTATATATAAAAATCTTATTATATATAGTACGGTTTCTCAAGGTTACTAATTAAAAAGATTTTTCCACGTGTCAAATCCAACGACCATTAAATTTTTTGTAGTTATATATAAAAAATCTTATTATATATAGTACGGTTTCTCAAGGTTACTAATTAAAAAGATTTTCCCACGTGTCAAATCCAACGATTATATTTTTTGTTAATATATATTAAAAACAAAATGAAATATGCTTTAAAAGTATATATCTCTTCGTCAAAAAATATTTATATTTATTTATAATTCTAACACACAACAAAATTGTAAGATACAAATAAATTTAAGTTTTTTCTTACTAACTATAAAATAAAAATGAAATAAAGTATAGTTTCTCAAAATTATTAACTAACATGATTATTCCACGTACTAAATCCAATGATCAGAAATATTTTTTCTTCTTATATATTAAAAATAAAATAAAATATGTTTTAAAAGATATTAATCTGAGTCAAAAAAGATTATAAATAATTATTTATATATAATTATAAAATTCTATTATATAAAGTTGGCTTTC
Organism: Lepidium aucheri; assembly: GCA_900406435.1. Taxonomy (NCBI): domain Eukaryota; kingdom Viridiplantae; phylum Streptophyta; class Magnoliopsida; order Brassicales; family Brassicaceae; genus Lepidium; species Lepidium aucheri. Next base: position 67,405 of record OVBA01000192.1, read on the forward strand.
AAAACTTTCTAATCAATAGAATGCTTCCACATGTCAAATCCAATAATTCAAAATTTTGTATTATCCGATTATATAAAGTTGAGTTCAAAAGTTAGTTATCGATGAAATTGTTCCACATGTCAAATCATATACTATTATATAAAGTTGGGTTTCAAAAGTTTGTAATCAAGAAGATGCTTCTAGATGTCAAATCCACGATTTAAAATTTTATAGTATCATATTATATAAAATGAGTTTTTAAAATTAGTATTCAACGCAATTTTTCCACATGTCAAATCCAATGATTCAAAATTTTGCAGTATCCTATTATATAAAGTTGGGTTTCAAAAGTTAGTTATCAACAAAATTATTTCACATGTCAAATCTACTATTATATAAAATTGAGTTTCAAACGTTTCTAATCAACGAGATGCTTCCACATGTCAAATCCAATAATTTATGTTTTGCAGTATCATATTATACAAAGTTGGGTTTTAAAAGTTAGTTTTCAACGAAATTCTTTAACATGTCAAATCCAAAGATTCAAAATTTTACAGCATCCTATTATATAAAGTTGGGGTGCAAAAGTTAGTTATCAACGAGATTATTCCACATGTCAAATTCAATGATTAAAATTTTACAGTATCATAGTATATAAAATTGGATTTCAAATCCTGTTATATAAAGTTGATACTCAAAAATTAGTAATCAACGATATTCTTATATATTATCTAAAATACACTAAGTATATATATATATATATCAGAAAACTCGTGCATCACACGGACCCATATCTACTATCTTATATATTATAATGAGAGACACTTTCATTTTGATTGTACTCTAAACTATATGATAAAATTGGGCTGACGGTCTATTTACATCCCAAAGTTTTGATATAACAATAGATCTACCTAAACTTTGACTCTGTATTTAATTGCACACAAAAATAAATTTTAAAACCTAATTGAACCCAGAATCAAAATTAAATACACAATTGCACCCAATAGAAAGTTTAAAAACCTAATTGCACATAATACTGGATAAATACGGTTTGCTTGTATTCCAATCTACCATTAACATTTTTAAATACCAATTAAAACCAAAGTAAACCAGATTATGACCCAACTAGAATGAATTATGAGCCAATTTCTATGCTGATTACAAAGAAGAAAAATACTTGGAACCCCCAATTGTCAAAACTTTCTCTGCAAATCCTAAAATCTAAAATTCACTAATCAATTGTACAATTTAACTACGAAAATTCGAACCTAAAAGTGAGAAGATTTGAATTGAAAGTAACAAAAATACAATCTATGAAAGTGAAACTAGTAAGCTATATGGTGGATATTCTATTGGAGATATACGATAGAAACCCAACTAGGACCAACTTTGGTCTGTAATTGGGTGGAATTAATGATTTAACTTCTCTTTTGCATTCAATTAGAAAGAGGAGCAAACATTAGGTGGTTATGTGGTTATATGAGATAGTTTTAGGGGAGGGAAAATAAGATCGTCAACCCGATAAAATTAAACTAAAATTCATAATTACTCTTTAAAATAAAATTAAGATAAGTTTTGATACAAATTAATATATAGAAATTTAAAATTAATAATGGTTTAATAAAAAATTCTTAAGAAATTTAAATTTAATAAAAACATATCGGTTGTAAATTTGATTTCGGTTTTGGATTCGGTTTTCTGGGTACATAGATCTAGGACCCATTTTTGATATTATGTCGGACTTGGTTCATATAATTTGGTATTTTGATATTTTGCTAGGTAGGGTTCATCTAATTCAGTTTGGTATAGATCGAGCTCGGGAATCAGGTATATATATAAATTCAAAATTATAAAGGAAATAGAAAAACTCTAAAAAGCAAAATAATTGGTTCTTGATTTGGTTTCAGTTCGGATTCGGATTTATCTTTTCGGATACATAGATCTATGGTCCGTTTGGATATTTTGTGAGATTTGGTTCTTCTAATTTGGATTGATTTCGGTTTAGGTTTCGAGATTCTAAAACAATATTTCGTAAACAATATTTTAAAATATCAACATGGATCAAATAACCTAAATAAATGCAGTTAAAAAAATAATTAAAACAATCAAATCCTGTACTATAACGTGGTATAGTATAGTATATAAAAAGACTCTAGGATTAATATGATACCCGACCAAAAAAAGAAATGATAGTTGGTGTAATAAATGGAGATAGCAAAATATGGAAACAATAGTGGTTTAGAAATGTATTTTTTGAAAAAGGTCTAAATAGAAACTGGGCTGGTATGCAACAAAACAATAGCCCAGTGTAAAATTATTAGTGGACCCATTCTTTGATCACATAGAAGAAATACATATTTTGGCTTCAAGACTAAGAAACGTAGTTATATATATAAAGAAAAAGGAAAAAAAAATGTAGAGAAGAGAGAGAGAGACTCGTTATCACGTTTCATTGGTAAGTAAATTCTGTAGAGAAGAGAAAGAAGGAAGGGGAAGAAGAAAAGCCCAATCCAAATAAGCATAAAGATTCAATATTTTATCACTCCTCCTTTCTTCCACGCAAACCCAATTCTTCTTCTTCCTTTTCTTTTCTCCCTTAATTCGTAATCCTCCATCCTTCAATTCGCTCTTCCCTTTTCAACTTCTTCGCCGAATTTTCACTGCCCTCCTCTCGTTATTTCCCTTGGATTCTCTCTGTTTCCTTTGACACCAGATTTCGCTAGCTGCTTACAGAACTCCGCTTTCAGGGCTTTCTTGCTCTCCCTCCCTCTCTCTCTGCAATTCCGTTCGTGGGACGCTGGTAAGTTTTGATCTTTTCATTTGTTGTTATCGATAAAGTTGGAACTTTTGAAATATCGCTCAGTGATTTTGTTGGGGGGGAAGACAGGGAGTCACTTCGTGGGTTGAAGTCGGTTTAAGGGAATTGAGTTTGATCAAGGTCTATTGTTTGTGCAAAGGTTGCGTGAACTTTGTTTCTGCCATTCTATTAAGTATAGTTTACTTTCTATTCTGTGTTTGAGTGCTTTCTCATATTGCAATGTTAGGAGTTGCTGATAATTCTTTTATTGGAGAGAACTAAACCGTGTTCGCTTTCTATGCATCATCAATTGTCATCAGAATGCTAAGCATTTACTACATTGTCCGTAGATTCTACTCGTGCGAGAATGCTTGAATTGAATTAGATAGAATATGTCTGAACTGAATAGTCATTTGAGTTTCAAGAAAAGGATGGGTGGGTCTAGTTTACATCTATAATGGTGAGAATCAGTAATGAAAACATGTCTTTAGGAGGTCATTTCCTAAGTTCCGTATTCGTTGTTTTGTCTTTCTCTCTGCCTCCAAGGATTTGATTTGGGATTTGTGTCTCATCGGTTATTAGTTTCATTGTATGCGCTTCTAGCTAGAAGATTTACGGGACATACTGGTGGCGCTTTTGTGTTTGCATGCATAAATTATCTGTCATTAGGGATTTGTATACTGGATACTATATATGTATTTCATGCTTGATGCAGGATTTTGTAGCTGCATTCTCATTAGCCACTACACTTTCTTCAGATTCCACGTAGTAAGCGGGGAATGGACTGGCTGTTTTGTCTAATTGTCCGTGATTACAAATGATGAGCAGTGGGCAAAAGGGTCCATATGTGTTCAACTTTTTTAAATGGCAACGTGGTGAGCTATCATCGTCTTTGACTACTGGATTACTTCATAATGAGTCACACGAGATTGAGCTATCGAACTATGGAGGAATACCAAGTCCTGGTAGTGAGAGCCCATCCGGACTTCTTAATGGAGAGAGTTTAAATGTCCAACCAATTGCCGATTTGGATCATTTTGTCGAAAGGCTCTACAGTTACTATAGAGATAAAGGCCTTTGGTGTATTATCGTAAAGTGGGCTGTTGAACTTCTAAGTCTGGGCTTCATCATTTGCTTCTCTGGGTTTTTCTTATTGTATGTTGATTGGCATGGTCTTCAGAATGCAAAATGTGGAATGGATGCAGTTGAATCGGGAACTAAGCCATGTGATCTTGTAAAAGAAGCTATTCATCCGCATCCTTTATCCCCTTTCACGCTCACAACTGCTATAATTGTTGGATATTTGGCCCTCTTCTCGGTATACTGGATATTCTGTTTCCTTAGGTTTTTTGCCCAGCTAAAAGATACTTTAGACTTTCGGCATTTTTATTACAACAGGTAAGTTGGAAGTGGCACGATGCTTTAAACTATTATTGCTAGAATATTACATATCTCTTTTAGGCCATAATTTAGGTTCTTTTGGTGCTGTAAATTTGCAGTCTCCATGTCACAGACAACGAAATCCTTACTATGCCATGGGCAACAGTCCTTGAGAAGGTTGTTCAGTTACAAAGCTCACAACGCCTTTGTGTGGTTAAAGATCTTTCAGCACATGATATGGTTATGCGCCTTATGCGGAAAGAAAACTACTTGATTGGAATGCTCAATAAAGGTTTGCTTTCTTTCCCAATTTCCCATTGGATCCCTGGTGCTGGTCCAGTAGTCAAATCTGCACCAGATGGGACACAGTATCACCTTGTATTGACAAAGACCCTTGAGTGGACCCTTAACTGGTGCATTTTGCAGAGCATGTTTGACTGGTATGCTATCCCCCACCTTGATCTTTGATCTAATCTGAAAACTGCTTATTAGTACCCTTATAGATAACTCATGAACTGCTCAATCAATAAATTGAGAATCTGTGTTATAGGCTATGAAGATGAAACTTTTAATTTTCATGGGTTACTTTTTCTTGGTCGGACAATTGTATATTTCAAGTTGATGACATTGTCCTGTTAGACTTGTGCCCATGTATGTGTTATATTACCCAAGTGTGCCTCACAGCTTACGATCCTACACAGGGGAGGCCGAAGCACATGTATGTTAGATTTCATATTTGTTTGTTTCTTCTCAATGGCCTAACTACTATTCTGAAAGTAGTGACATAGAATAAATGTTTCTTGCACATTGTAAGTATTGTCCGTTCTCTTTATCTAAGGCATTTTCATTCTGCAGCAATTTTCGTGTTAGAAGGGACTTCGTTTCAAATCCAACAACATTGAAGAAGCGGCTGTTTGTGGTTGGGCTTGCTATGCTTCTGCTGTCACCATTTCTTGTCATATTTATGTTGGTGTATCTGTTCCTAAGGCATGCTGAACAGTTCTATAATCATCCAAGTACTGCATCTTCTCGAAGATGGTCCAATTTGTCAAGGTGGCTCTTCAGGGAATTCAATGAGGTAGCTGCCTTCATCTCGCTTCCATGCCCATGAAATTCGAGTGGATGTTTTTGTGAACGGATATTGATTTGGATTTCTTCGTAAACCTTTAAAATGTACTGACTTTCTTCTTTCAATTTATGTGCTGTCTTTTCTTAACTTTTTTCTTTTACAACAGGTTGACCATTTATTCAAGCATCGGATTAATAGCAGTGTTGTACACGCATCTGAATATCTAAAACAATTTCCGTCACCTATCATCTCCATTATTGCAAAGTTCGTCTCCTTTGTTTCTGGTGGATTTGCTGCTGTGTTAATCATCATTGCGTTTCTCGAAGAATCTCTTTTAGAGGGCCATGTAAGAAACTCTAACATCGTAAAAAGTATGTATTAATAGATGCATTATTTTGGGTATTAAAGTTTGTTTTACCACTTATGTAGATATTCGGTCGCAATCTGTTCTGGTATGCTGCTGTGTTTGGAACAATTACAGCTATTAGCCGTGCTGCCATTTCAGATGAACTTTTGGTCCTTGACCCAGTAGGAACTATGACTTTGGTGGTCCAACACACTCACTATATGCCTAAGAGATGGCGTGGCAAGGAAAACAAAGATGATGTCCGCTTGGAACTAGAGACTCTGTTTCAGGTGCCATGTTAACTTATTGTCTACCTTTCCCAAACTGGTTAAGTTTTCAAGCTAGACATCGATATTTATTTACTGCCATAGTTCATGTAAACCTTCTGAATGTTTTTGAAAAAAAATGTTATCTTATATTCCTTCGTGGTTGTTAATTTAAATGATGCTAATGAAAATTTCTGTAATGCAGTATACCGGAATGATGCTACTGGAGGAGATAGCTTCAATATTCATCACACCGTTTTTGCTAATGTTTGTCGTGCAGAAGGTATATTGGTCTCACATTCTCGTTAGTGTACCCGATTAGTATCTAGAATATATAATGATTATGGTCTCACACATTTTGAGTTTGCTTTGCAGCGGGTTGATGACATCTTGCAGTTCATCAGGGATTTCACAGTTGATATTGAAGGTGTGGGCCATGTTTGCAGGTGACCAAACTCTTCTTCTCATCTACTTACCATGAATTGAAGTTTACAATAAAATATACATTTTGATCATTTGTTGTCCCGCTTGCAGCTTTAGTGCTTTCGACTTCGGGAACCATGGAAATATCAGGTATGGCTCACCACGGAATGCACCTCGTGAGCAGCAAAGCTCACAGGGGAAAATGGAGAAGTCATTCTTGAGGTCTGAAGCATACCATTTTTTTTTTCTTTGCGAGATATGAAATACTCAGTTTCTCTTAGAAAATATGCAAATCAGTGCTCAGGTGTTCCATTCTATTTGCAGTTTCCAGATTAGTTATCCATCTTGGGAGTCGGATTCTCTTGGGAAACAGTTTCTTTTTAATCTCAGAACTTTCCGGGACCAAAAGCTTCAAGAAATAAACATAAGACAAACATGTTCTCCTGGTAGGGCGTGGCGAGGAAGCACAACTACCGCTATACACATTGACATTCCAAGAAATCTGCCTGCAAGTGGCAATCACACTGGTTCCATGTGGCTGTTTGATTCAGATCAGAGGAATCATCCTTATCTCCTTGACTGGTATTACACTTCTCAGGCTCACAACAGAACTGAATATCCGATCGAGAGAGAGAATGAGATCTTGACTGCAATTCCAAACGCTACTGATTGTTGGCCTCCTGATCTAGGAATCCGTAGTGAAGATAGCAGAGATCTGCTTAACATGGAGGCAAGCACATCAGGTCAATTCTTCACAGGAAGCATCCTGCGCCATGACCAACTCGAGGGAGAAGATAGTTATGAGAGTCATCATCCTGTTGATGGCAGGAGCCAGTGGTGGGGAAGAGGCAACCGTTCTCACATTGGAACATCTCATCCCGCAACCAGCAATAGCTTCATAGAACCACCGGATTTTACAAACCCTTACACGCCGAGAAACTTGTTAGACAACTCATGGGACAGAAGAAGCATTGAAGAAGAAGAAGAAGAAGAAGAGGAGGAAAAAGAAGAATTGGATTGGGAAGAGGATGCAAGAAGAAAGTTGTCAAGAACATTCATGGATGATATTGATGACCTCGAAGCTGGGATTGATCTCCACTTCGACGATGTATATAGTTCACGACCTCAAGAAACTTCAACATCAAGCACCAAATTAGAGTGATTAAAGAGAAAAAAAAAACTAAATTTTTAGGATTACAAAGTTGGGTTTTTTCTTTTCTTAATGGTGATGAAGGAAAGATAAAAGATGCTTCTCCGTTGAAAAAAAGTGGAAATAATATCATGTTCTTTGTTTCTTTATTCTTGTGTATAAGTATATAAATATTCCACAAAATGATATTTAACTGCTTCTTTGGATATGAACACTTGAAAAAAAGGATTCTTCTTTAGGGTTTTTGTTTTTTTTTGAGGGTTTTAACTTAGACGAGAGACGAGAGAAAATTTTGTCTACGCAAAATCTAAACTTCTGCCATGAAAAGTTTTTCGATTTCTCTGATCCGTCGCCTCCATTTCCAAACATTTAGACCAATCACACTCCTAAACCACGTGAAGTACAATTCCGATGCTTCTTCTTCTTCGTCCTCTTCTCTGTTCTCCCCAACACGCCAAACCTCCACTTGTTGTAGAACCTATGGCTTGATCAAGAGTCACTTCTGGGACATTCCATGTCGGAATTTGAATACACATGTCGAGGAACCGACGGAACTGCCGCCGAGCGAAAAGGAAAAAATCGATCTCGAAGAGGCGTTCGAGTCGGCGAAGACGACTGATGAAATGGTCCGTTTGTTCAAGGAGATGGAGTTGTCTTTCGAAGGAAACGAACTTGGTTTATCCGCTTTAAAGTTAGGGCTCCATCTCGATCGTGAAGGTGAGGATCCTGAAAAGGTTTTGTCTTATGCTGATAAAGCTCTTAAATCTTTCGACGGAGATGGTAGTAAACCTACTCTGCTTGTTGCCATGGCGTTACAATTAATGGGTTCTGCTAATTACGGTTTAAAAAGGTTTAGTGATAGCTTAGGTTACCTTAACAGAGCTAATCGGATTCTGGTTAAGTTAGAGGCAGATGAAGATAATGTTGTTGAAGACGTCAGGCCGGTTTTACACGCCGTGCAACTCGAGCTTGCTAATGTTAAGAACGCTATGGGAAGACGAGAGGAAGCTATTGAGAATTTGAAGAAGAGTATGGAGATTAAGGAAATGACTTTTGAGGAAGGTAGTAAAGAGATGGGTGTGGCTAATCGGAGCCTGGCTGATGCTTATGTTGCGGTGTTAAATTTCAACGAGGCTTTGCCTTATGCGTTGAAGGCATTGGAGATTCATAAGAAAGAATTGGGGAATAATTCAGCTGAGGTTGCGCATGATCGAAGACTTCTCGGTGTGATCTATAGCGGTTTAGAGCAACATGACAAGGCATTGGAGCAGAACCGACTGTCTCAGAGGGTTTTGAAGAACTGGGGAATGAAATCGGAGCTTATCCGTGCGGAGATTGACGCTGCTAACATGAAGGTTGCTTTGGGGAAATATGAGGAAGCAATCGATATATTGAAGAACGTTGTCCAACAAACCGAGAAGGAAAGTGAAATGAGAGCTATGGTGTTTATATCCATGTCGAAAGCTTTGGTAAACCAGCAGAAGTTTGCTGATTCAAAGAGATGTTTGGAGTTTGCTTGTGAAATCCTCGAGAAGAAAGAAACAGCTTTGCCTGTAGAAGTCGCTGAAGCATACTCTGAGGTAGCGTTGCTGTATGAGTCCATGAACGAATTTGAAACTGCTATTTCGTTATTGCAAAAAACATTGAATATACTAGAGAAACTTCCTCAAGAACAGCACTCAGAAGGAAGTATTTCAGCTAGGATAGGCTGGTTGCTTCTATTCTCGGGTCGAGTCTCTCAAGCAGTTCCGTATCTGGAAGGTGCTGCCGAGAGGTTAAAAGAAAGCTTTGGTGCTAAACATTTTGGAGTTGGATATGTATACAACAACCTCGGGGCTGCTTATTTAGAACTCGGAAGACCTCAATCCGCTGCTCAAATGTTTGCAGTTGCTAAAGACATAATGGATGTTTCACTTGGTCCAAACCATGTCGATTCAATCGACGCTTGCCAGAATCTTTCTAAGGCTTACGCTGGAATGGGAAAGTAAGTAAAGTTTCTGTTAATGCAATTCATTCCGTGATGTTATTAAATTTATCTTAAAAGTGTTCAATGTCCTGACCATTGTTTGCTTGCAGTTATAGCCTCGCATTGGAATTTCAACAGCGAGTGATCAGTGCATGGGACAATCATGGAGATGGTGCTAAAGACGAAATGAAAGAAGCAAAAAGACTTCTTGAGGATTTGCGATTGAAGGCTCGAGGAGGAGTTTCAACTAATAAGCTTATAACTAAGGCTTTACCTTTGCCCAAGACAAACCATTCATAGTGAGCTTTGTGAGATTTAGTTACCACCTTCTGCTTTTTCTTACATATGATCATTGTATACGGAACTTTTGTTTTGCCACTGAATTATTTATATAGTATCGATTTCATGTGTGTTTTTTTTCCCGAAAATACGATTTATATTGATTGATAATATTAAAAAAGCCTAAGCCTTATACATCAAAAGCTTCAGCAAACTAAATTTTAAAAAGGTCAGAAGCCTGAACAACAAAATACTGAACACAACTTATTTATTGGGTCCTAAGATATTGGGTTCGATGAAGCCCAAACGCTTTATTCTTTTGTTGCTGTGTTTGATGCTTGTGCCGCAAGAAGCACCAAACCATCGTGGTTCTCTGCCGGCGTCTCTGAGTCAATACGCCTGTTTTGGTTCTCTTCTCCTTCAGCAAAGCTAGTCATATCTATTTCCAGTTCTTTAGTTGGTATCACGAGGTCATTGTTAATTGGATCTGATAAAACATCCGCTATAAATGTGTCCTGTGAATTATTAAGCACATCTTCAATCGTGATCCTGGTGCTGTAGATGCTGTCTGACAGTGTTATATTGGCCAGAGAACGTGTAGTAAATGGTTGAGTTGCCAAAGATCTTGAGGAGTACGACCATGTTGTGGAGTCACTGCTCATTTGGCTTGGGAAGGGCTCATGTTCTTGCTGTGGAGGGTAGACTAGATAGTTTTCAGGTGTGGGCACATAAGAGCAGAAAGTTGCTCTATGGGTGAGCTTTTGACAGTTGAGTCACAAACGACTGATCCATTCGAAATAGAACTAAACAAAAAACCTATCCCCATTTTGACAGTGAATACTTTGGTAGTACTTGAGTCTATTCTCCAGGTTGAACTTGATCTTGACCCTTATTAGTGGCGGCCTTGTAACTGAAAACTCGTTGAGATCAACATCAATCACTTCTCCTAATGTGGATGCAATAAGTCTTACCGTTGTCTCTGAAGCATAGTGTAGCGGTAAGTAGCAGATTTGCATCCAGATTTGCACCTTGTTGATCAGATCTAGAGAGGGATTTTCAGTCTATTTTTCAACCGCCAGTAGCCAACCATTGTAGGTAAGTGGCTGCATCCTGTATATCACATTCATGTCCTCTTCATTAGAGAAGAAGAACTGAGTCATTTCCTTGTTGATCATCCTTCCCTTAACCATCGTGTGTAAGCACCAATCTTTTGCTAGATCTTCAATGAGCTCGAAGATGTTCTGCTCTAAGGGATTGATGATTTGATCAGCAAACTTCTTTTGTTCTGTGCCTGGATGTCGTGATACATTGGTCCTGGTAAGTAGACCGCTGGACCTTTCTATCCCAAGTCCATTGGTTTAGTGCATTCTACATGTTGTTATCCATCTTTCTTTTGTTATGCTTTTATCTTCTGCTTGCTTTTCTTTTATAGGCCAAGTGAGACAATGTGTGTGTAGACATTTCGGTTTCTCGATCGTCATTGGCTATTTTTCCTCGGGAAGCAACAAAACTTCCATGCAAGTTACTTGATAGAACCAATGAAAACAAAATCACGCCAAGAGATTTGTCTTGTGCTGATTATCCGCGCACGTATTTCCACTAGTTCAATCCTCTGCATTCGCCAAGTGGCAGCCAAGGACAAGTGCACACAGAATTTTCGGCTTCCAATACGAAAAATTTAATTCAAGTTAGCCAAAAATATACCTAGGGGAATGATTGCTAAAGCCTTCCTCCTAATATGTATGATGAGCTATATGACCAGTGAGAAGGTGGCTTGTCTAGGTGTAGTTGCTGATACCGAAGCGTCTCTGTAGGTTCTTTGGCAGGAGACTGATTTTAAAAGGTTGGGCTTCCTTTAGGTTTGAATCCGGCCCAAGTTATTATTAAGAGGCAATCCATTCTTTTGCAGATAACTCGTGGGCCTTTAATAAGAAACGGCCCAGCCTAATTATTTGGAATCTGAGATTGCACCAAGTTCCATACCAAGTTTAAAGGTTAATGGTCCTTTCTTATGAGGAAGTAGCATCCAAATGTGTGATCCAGTTTGGTAATCCTCTCGCTAGATAGTCATTGTATCTTCCTTCCTTTATGATACTAGCTGCAATCGCTATCGAGTCCTTATTCTGGCTTAAGTGAGCTTCACAGAAGGTATATTTCTGAAATTTTCCTGTTAGTAGCTGAATATGTGGAGCCATGCCTTGTGCTTCGGCCATCTTGAAGGGGCGGAAATTGCTTTCAGAAGAGTTTGATTGTCTACCTCTACCATCAATTTACTAATAATGTGTAATTCTAGCATGGAGGACAGTATCCAGTATAGTCCAGCAAATATCGTGTTCATGTAAGTCGAGGCACTCACGATAGTGTGTCTTTCGTGCATTTGGTTTCCTTCATCTATCTTCTTCAGAATGGAATGTTGTTCCACTGAGGATTGATTTTGCTGACCTGGCTACGTGCCATTCTTTTAAATGCCACTCCCGTTTAACAAAAAAAGTGATGCTTTTTTCAAAAAAACAAAATAACTGCCGCAAAAACAACTTCGAAGTAACCATTCTTTGCAACTTAATCCTCTAAACAAAACAAAAAGTACATATAATTTAAAAATTACCCGCACTATACCTTTCATGTATAGATTTTGTAATATTATGGAAACTACGTCGTTTTAGGCATTTAAAATTAAAAACAACAATGTGTAAATTGGATTTGACTCACGACTTCTAGATTATAAAAGGTAACTTTCATCGGTCGTGCTATCTAAAGATGTCAACAGTTTCAAACTTACGTATATATTTATTTGTAAAAATTACTTGAAAATTCCTCCTCTTTGGTCTAGGGTCCAAACCAAAGCTCAAAATGGTATAGTTCAACAAAGTAAGATACTTTGTAAACTTAAACCACACTATATCAAATTTTGTCCTAATCCACCTTCCTAACCGGTCCAAATTAGTGATCCAATTATGAAGAAAAATTAGAGTCAAGTCAACTTAAAAAGATATTCGATCAGATATGAAAAACCTATAAAATAATGTTAGTTTTAAGTTAACTTTTTTGACCCTACCTTCTTGATTTATCTTTTAACTCATGAAGTGCCTAATCATGAGACCAACTTGCAACGTGGTAAACCAAATTGCCCATCTTTTTACTTTTGTGAAATAGATTTCATCACTCAATTTATTTATTACAATAGCTAAGATAAACCTTAAACTATTTTTGTAATTGGTGTACTCGTTGTCTTGTCCTAAATTCACAGGACGAATCAAATTACTAGTCGAACAAACTGTCGGATCAACACGTTGTTGTTTAACCAAAACGACAATTTTTTGTTTCTTTAAAACTTAGAAATATATATAAAATAAAAACGAAAAATTTGTAGCCGCCAACGTTAAACGATAAAAAGAGATGATAATTGAATGAAAAATGTTCAAGATTCGGATACAGTTGCTTACGGAACACTCTCGCCGCCTGTCCTTTGCTTATATGTATATTTTATATGTAAATAGATTTTACTTTAATATATACTTTTGAGTTTAATATTTGCATTTGGAGAATTGTTTTAAGACAGAACGATAAGAGATTGGTCGTATTTGCTCATGTGACTGATGACTAAGTCAAGACCAAATTAATAAAACACGTGCTCTAAATGTAGATTCATGCACTTTGATCATCACTTCCTTTTGCTTTCAACCATTAGTAAGTAAACTCCTCCAATCGAAGAACATTCGAGATCTTTCCGACTCTATGTAATTAAGAAAAGTAAAATTCTTTCTTATGTTTTAGTTTTAGATATAATGGCATTATTTTTAGTTTTTAATATATATTTTAGTTTTAAAAAATTGATACATGTATCATTTAATCTAGTGGCAGATGATAAATTTACTAAATGCAGATGTACTTGTATATCTAGGAAAGAGTCCCATCATTTATATTATATAAGAATTTGGTTAATGGCTCGACCAGTTATAATTCAATGTTGTTGACAAAAAAAATTGACCTCTATATATAATTTCTGTAACGTATAAGCATGAAATATATACCACGTATTCCAAAATTTATCGAGTAGGTGAGATGTTAATTATGTTGGACCAGTTTGCAGATTGAAAAACCATAAGCCGAATCTGTCCTATCTTATTTGAAAGTTAACCCAATTCACATGTTGGGTTAACAATATAAATTTAAACATTATATATATATATATATATATCTTTTACAAAAAATATATTATATATATATCACTTATGTTTATGTGGTTGGATATAATAAATTTACAGCATGTGTATATTCTTGCATTTAGTTTATATTCTTAAAAACTTATATAGTACATATATCTATATTCTTGCATTTAGTTTATATTTTCAAAAACTTGTATAGTACATATATATATATATACATTTTAGATGAAACTATAAAAAATGGTTTTAAATTTGTGAACTCACTAGGTTGAATAGCCTAACATGCATGACCCATTTATATCCAATAACCTATTTAGTATTAAAGCGGGAGACTTTCATTCTGAACGTTTATAAACTTTAGGATAAAATTAATATATGGTTTTTAAGAACCCTTAAAAATAGATTTAAGACGATTTTAGCTATAAACTTTTATATAAAAACTTAAAATTAACAAAAATTAATTTAGAAAACTCTAAAAACTTTAAAATTAAATTAAAAATATATTGGCTACAAATTCAATTTTTGATTCGGTTCCGGTTCAGGTCTGAATTCAGTTTTTCGAATACATACATTTAACACTTATTATGGTATTTTGTCTTGGTTCTTCTAATTTAGTTTTTGGCTCTTTTGATATAACACTGGTTCGGTTATTTTTATTTTTCAGATCGGATTCGGTTTGGTATAGATCGAGTTTAGGTTTGAGTATTTTTATCTGAAAATCTAAAATAAATTAAGATTTAATTAAAACATCTCTAGATTTGGTTCTTGGTTTAGTTCTGGTTCAGTTTTCTAAATATATACGTTTATGAACCATTGGAATATATTGTCGAGTTTGGTTCAGATTCGATTCTTCTAATTCGGGTTGATTCCGGTTCGGGTTTTGGGCCACTAGAACAACATCTCGAAAATAATGTTCAAATATCAATACCAAATTAAGAACCAAATGAACACAGGTTAAAAAAACAATCAAATCCCACATTATAGCGTGGTCCTAATTTTATATATTAAAGTGGGTGAAAATTTCATTTTGAGCGTGTTATAAAATACAAGATCAAATTAACCTAAGATTCATAAAACCCTTAAAATATGGTTAAAATAGGTTTTGTTACATATTTTTATATAAAAATTCAAAATTAATAAAAATTTAATGAAAAAACTAAAATTTAAGAAAATATATCTGTTTTTGATTCGGTTCCACCACGGGTATGGATTTGATTTTCCGGATACATAGTCTTAGGACACATTCTGGTATTTTGTCGGGTTCGATTCATCAAATTTGATATTTTGGTTATTTTAATTTAAAACTTATTCATATATTTTCATTTTTGGATAGTGTTTGGTACGGTAGATCGAGTTTGAGTAATATTTATATAAAAGTTCAAAATAAAAAAAAATTAATAGAAAACTCGAAAAAGCTAAAATTTGATTCCTAATTTGGTTTGGGTTCGGGTTCAAGTTTTTTTTTTGGTGAATAGATTTAAGACTCATTTAAGTATTTTTTTACAGGTTCGCTTTTTCTAATTTGGATCAATTTTGGTACGAGTTTCGAGTTTCGAGCCTAAAACAACATTTTGTAAATAATATTCCAAAATATCAACACGGGTCTAACAACCGAAATAAGCACGGTTTTAAAAAAATTAAAACAATCAAATCATATAACACAAATATAATCCTAATATAAATACAAAATGATAAACTTTAACGTTTAGTTTATTCATATTTTATCAATTAAGGTAAAAGAGAAAAGATGAAACAATGAAAGTCATATATTCAAACCGCCCAGTTGAATAAAACTGGCCTAACTAATTCAGAATGTCACCATGCCAATCTAATTATTAGAAGAATATTAATTAACTCAGTTTCGATTTATCAAGGTCAAGTGATTATAAAATAAAATCTGTTCGAATTAGACCTCGTGGGGATTTCTTTCTCCTAAGTTGAAATTCGTCGGTATAATTATAAAATTATCTATAATATAAACGTCTATTAATAATTTGATCTGTTTCCTTCTATTTAAATTATAGTGGAAATTATTTGTGTATTTATATCAGAACATATGGTTGCATGCCTGTAACATTTTTTCTTTTAATTTTCTGTTTAACCCATTTAACAACAAGATTTTTAATTAATTTCATTTAGCCACTTACACAATATTTTATTATGATGAAATCAAATGTAAATTTCTCTTATAACATGCAAAGAAAAAGTAAAGTATCAAAAAAAAAATCTAGTCGCAAAATTTTAAATAATGATAATTCACAAGTAATTATATAATTTTTACTTTAATGAACCTGTAAATTTATTCGTTTCAAAATATTTAGGTTGTGCATTTCTATCACAACTCAACTATTATAAATGTCATCATTTTTATTGTAATATTTTATATCAGGATTATACAATTATAACGTGGAATTTGATTATTTTGATTGTTTTTTAAATCGTGTTCATTTATGTTAATTATTTGACCCGTGATGATATTTTAAATACTGTTTACGAAATATTATTTTAGAGACCCAAAACATGAACTATAATTGATCCAAATTAGAGAAACCAATACACAAATGGGTCATGGGTCTATGTATCTGAAAAACATAATCCAAAACTGAACCAAAACCAAATCAAGAACTAAATTTTTTTGTTTGTAGTTTTTATTACTTTTTTAAATTTTGAACATTTATATAAAATACATGATCTCAATCTCGATCTATACCAAACTGAATTAGATGAATCGAACCAGACAAATATATCAAAATATCAAATTAGATAATCCGAACCCGACAAAATATCAAATACAGATCCTAAATTTATGTACCCAAAAAACCGAATGCAAACCCAAAACAAAATTGAATTTATAACCAATATGTTTTATTACATTTTAACTTTTCTAATTTTTTTTAGTTCAATCTTTATTAATTTTAAATTTATTAATATAAATTTGTAACAAAACTATCTTAATCCTATTTTTAAGAGTAGTTATGAAATTTATGTCAATTTTATCATATAGTTTATAACACGCTTTAATATAAGCGGGAAACACTTTCATTTTGGCCGTATTATAAAGTATAGGATAAAACTAATCTAAGGTTCATAATCATCCTTAAAAGTAGGATTAAGATAGGTTTTGTTACAAATTTATATTAATAAATTCAAAATTAATAAAAAATTAGTTAAAACTTTTTAAAAAACTAAAATTTAATAAAAATATATCGGTTACAAATTCGGTTATTGATTTTATTCCAGTTCGGGTTAGAATTCGATATTCCGGATAAATAAATCTATGACACATTCTAGTGTTTTGTTAAGTTTGGTTTATCTAATTCGGTATTTTGGTTATTTTGAGTTGAGATTTATTCAAATATTTTTATTTTTTGGATAGAGTTTGGTTTGATATAGATCAAGTTGGGGTTTGACTATTTTAAAAATTCAAAATTTTTAAAAATTTAATAGAAAAACTTTAAAAATATTAAATTTGGTATTTGATTTGGCTCCGATTCGGGTTTTGTTTTTTTTGGGTACAAAAATTTAGAACCTATTTAGATATTTTATCAGGTTTAGTTTATGTTCGATTCCGTTAATTCATGTCGATTTTGGTTAGGATTTCAAGTTTCTAAACACAGCATCTCGAAGTAATATTTCAAAATATTAACATGGGTTTCAAAAACTAAATAAACACGGATTAGAAAAATAATCAAAATTCATGTTATAACATAGGTATAATTCTAATATCATGGTATAAAATTTCATTAGTATTTAGCAACTTTCAGTAATATGCATAAAATGTTTCCAACATCTAAAACAATTCAATAAATACATTAAATATCCAAATCTAAAAAATTTTCTGCAGTTGATAATCATTTAAAATATTTTTACCAAAACTCAAATCTATATTTCTAAATCGTTTAGAATTTAATAAGATAAAGACCATTCTTAAGCATAAAATTATTAAGCTAAATCATTACATCAACGCAAATCGAGGGTTAATCCTCTAGTGGTTATATATTAAAGACAAAAAAATAATATAAATATTTAAATATGGGACGGTGCAAGCTGTTTCCAAAAGATATTAAGAGTATAACATATACAACCTATTAATCTATGAAAAAGTATAAATACTATAGCAGATCGTTGAGAATAACAAATATTTCTTACTTTTGGCAAGTTGATGATTTATTATGGGTTATTAATAATGCAAGCAGGAATTGAATATTAGTAGAAAACAGTTAAGTGCACTAAACAGAAATGAATCTGCTACAAATTAAGTTTTAACATAAGTTATCCTAAATGTAGTGGGGACATCGAATCGCATGCATATTTGAGGTACTTTCTTTTGTTTATTGAATAAATAAATACATAATTGGGCTATACAAGAATAACTAATGATAATAATAATGTTACAGGTTTTTGACCTAAGGCAGGCTAGCTTGGGTCCGTCACTATAAAGTGACAGTTTTTGTTGAAATTGAAAATAAATGAGAATTCATTGGAGTATTCAATGCATTGTCTCTATTAAATGCTATTATCTTAATTTCAAGTTGTCATGTAAATCACATTACTAAATTTCCAGGGACGTCGATCTATTTCTACACCGAAATATCATTATAGCATCACAAACACACGAAGTTTGACCCTAATGTTAAATCCACACAATACGGAAGTTTAAAACCTTATTACACGCGACTTGAAAGTTCTAATCCTTATTACACATAATTTAAACTTAATGATGCAATTTAACAGAAATTAAAATTTCTATTGGTTAATTAATAACCAATTAGCGCTAAACCACGTTTCTAAACCCAATTTAGTCAGAAATCGGTAATCAAAACCCGACCAATGAGCCGATTAGAATGCAGAATCGATTAATCCCAAATTTTTCCCCTTTTGAAACCCTAAAAACTACATCCTCCGATTGCTCTCAAAATTTCTCAAAATCTCTTCTATTATCTTGTTAATCAATTTCGATTATCGAGTATAAAGGTCATCCGCCTGTCAATTTTGATGAGGAGGAAGAGAATCTTGCACATGAGGAGTTTGACATAGAAGACGGCGTGCGTGATTTCGTAGATGAATCATATGTTCGTCATGATGAGTACCCAATGAGTGACGAAGATGATGTAGGAGAAGCAGGTCGATGGCGAGATGACATGAGAAGGAGAAGCAACGGAGTTATGTTCAAAGGTCAAGTCTTCTTCAGTCGTGCTGAATTCAAAGACCACGTTCTCGACCATGCTCTCAAATCTGGTAGGAACATCAAGCAGTATAGGTATGATACTACTAACGTAGGGTTCATTTGCATGTGAGGTGGAAATTGCCAATGGCAAGTATATTGTTCTACTAGCACTGGGTCAGATTTGTGGAAAATTAGGATTTGTAATGATAAGCATAGTTGTGAGCCTAGTGGTGAGTGTGAGATGCTGAAAGTACCTGTGATTGCTAGGATGTTTTTAAACAAAATTATAGAAGAACCAGATTACTTTATGCCTTTCAAGATGGAACAAATCATTCTGGAGAAGTGGAAAATTCAAGTGTCTAGGCCACAGTGTCAGGCTGCTAGGA
>OVBA01000193.1:0-55089 GCA_900406435.1 Lepidium aucheri
TTTCCAGTTCTTGGAAGTGGATTTCGCTACGGACTGCACAGATGTTATAAAAATCATGACGAATCCAGAAGATTGGCCTGCTTTTCAAGTTTACCAGAAAGATTATAACAGGTTGAAATCTTTGTTTAATGTTTTTTCTTTATATGCAATCCCGAGATCTCTGAACCATAAAGCTGATACTCTCGCTCGTTCTATAAGAGGGTCAGCTAATGGTTTGGTCATGTAATTGTGTTGTTATTATGCTCTTCTGGAGTATAGNTAGTTTCATTATTAATATATCATTCCGTTGAAAAAAAAAAGAATCTGTAAATTCTCACATTCAATGAATCACAAGCATTTAATAAAACAAAACTAATTTCCTCCAATTTGAAAACCGGTTAAGAATTTGTTGCTTTAACAGCTTCAACGTTTATTGTTATTAGAGCTGGACATTTCAACTCAATCAGACCAAGTCAAACCAAACCAACCGAACAAAACCAAATTGTATATATAATTTATTTGGTTAGGATTTTTCTTAAACTGAATAGTTTGGTTTTGTTTAGTTTTAATCTGAATCAGATCGATAAACTGATATATTTATTTTATTTATTTATTAACATTTTATTTAATATTTAAAAATTATTAATCTATGTTAACACGTTATTTTTTTTAATTTAGTAAAATTTATTATCTCTAACATTATCACTTCTTTTTTAAAAAATTAAGAAATTTACATAATTTTATACTACTTTCTTATCTTATATTATTATTATTATAACTTAACTTTTTTGAAAATAACTTTTAAACATATTTTTATTTAACTACACAAAAACCAAATCAAACCGATTCAAATCAAATATAAACCGATCCAAGCTAAAACCAAATTATAATAAATCTGGTTAAAGCTTTTAGTGTAGCTAAATTAACCAAACAAAACCCAAACATAGCCAAAACTAAATCGGAATCCCACCCTAATTGTTATCGTTCAGTTATTGGGCTTATTTGATACTTGGGTCACCAAAATAAATGGGCTTTTTATAAAGCCCAAATTATAATTCTCAATCGGTTGCCCTAAACCTGTCGATGAGTATATATAAGCTGCATTTTCATTCACCACCATTATCGTATATCCAGTTTCAGTTTTTAGGGTTTTCAGGGAGATTCCCATTTGAATATTTTGGTTTTGTTTTTTAATACTCTCAGGTCATCCACAAAGCATGATCGGTCTTTACTTCATACCAATTTTGTGTCGGAAGATGACAACATTAGTTTATTGACTTCCATAGCATGATCTTCATGAATTCGTCTTTCTCTTTCATGAACTAGCTCTATTGAGGCCACATTTGCTTAATCAATCACTGTTTTGTTCAATTCGATATCTGAAAAAGTCATCTATAAAGCAAATAGGTAATAAACTCTGTACCAAATTTGTGTCGGAAGATGACGAGATTCATTTGCCTCTCTGTATGATAATATCTTGATGGATAAATTTTCTATTTCCATGGAGTAGTTCTATGGAGGGGCACATTTGTTACAGCTAATTTGTGAACGCCAAAGTGAAACGATTTGATTTTTCAATTATTACATAATCTTACATAATCTTCAAAATTCAAATTAGATGATTGATTATGTGTATAATCCTTTTGATGAGCTCTTAACCATAACAATGTCAGATCGAAACTGACTCTGCTAATTTTCCCAGTTAGTAGATTATAATCTGCTAATTAGTTGATTATAATCGAAGCTGACTAAGCTAATTAGCAGATTATAATGATTGATTATGTGTATAATCTTTTTGATGAGCTCTTAACCATAACAATGTCAGATCGACATTGTTATAATCAGCTTAACTATAACAATGTCGATTAAAGCTAACTGATAATTTTCCTGGGAAATTAGAATTAGAGAGATGAATATTCGTTGAATATAAAGAAAAAATGAAAATAATATTTATGTTTGTCGTCTTTGAAACTATCCCACCCGCGCTACACGCGCTTAAAGCTGTCTTACTCTCGATTCACGCGCTCAAAATTATCTCACTCGCACTAAACGCGCTGAATCCCAGCCCACTCGCACTAAGCGCGCGTTGAGCGCGTGTAGCCGAATTCCGTGAACCCCCTTGGGATTTTGGGCTTTTTTCTAAAAATTTAGAAATTTAAATGGTTTAAGGCGCGTGATGGGTCTGTTCTCCATATATTTTTTTCTTTCATTTCAACTTTTTATTTTCTATAAATGCAAACCTTCTATTTTGTATAGAGACTTTGCAAACCTATTATCTAAAAAATAATAGAGAAATCGTTTCTAATAATTAAAGTGCAAGATGAAAATAAATATAATTGTCTTTCTCGTTTTAGTTACATCTGATATTATTGATGAAAATAAATATAATTGTCAACTGGAATTTATTGATGAAAAAACATATTATCATTTATGATATTATAAATCAATAACCATATATGCATAATTATTTTAGTTTGTGTATAGGAAATTTTCTATGAATCAAATATATGTGTATGTAAATACTTGTATTAATTATTAATGGTAATCTAAACAAATTTATTTATATTTATTTACAGATTTCTTAACAAATGCAGTGATCTTATTGCATAGATATATATCAATCAACAAAAAATATACATGGATTCTGAATTTTAGTCAAAATTTTGAATTTTATAGACAACCAAAAAAATGAATTTCATAAAAATTAATTATGTTAGGAAATGACCAAATAAAAACATTTGGACTTGTATATCTACTTAAAACCGAATAAATCACATTAATGGGTCTAGACAATAGGCCCACAAAGCCCAAAGCTTTTATAAACAACAGAGACAATACATGAGAAAGAGATTGCAGTAACATAAGCCACAAGTTTTAACACACATTGTATCATAGACAAATGGGTTTTGACACATTCCGCATTAACGAGATGTTTGTTTACTTAACAATGGACTAGAATGAAACCTGAATGCCCAACAAAACCATGAGCTGTGCCACAAACTCTGGATGTCCAGGCCAGGCTGCACCAGTTACTAGATTCCCATCAGTGAAGCATTTGTGAATTGGTTCTGGTTCTAACCAAGTTCCTCCTCCAAGTACTACATTCAGTTTCACGGCTGGATAAGCAGTGCATTTTCTCCCCTGCATTTAGTTATCAAGTAACATAAGAACAGATATAGAAAATCACTCAAAACAGTTTCATATTATGCATAGTTAATTACATTGGAGCTGTGGAAGAACAATACTGACCTTGAGGACACCTGCAGCAGCTAAGATTTGTTGTCCATGGCAAATAGATGCAACTGGTTTCCCGGAATCCATGAACTCTTTGGCTATGTTAAGGACTTGCTTGTTCAATGCAAGATATTCTGGTGCTCTACCTCCCGGAATGACCAGAGCATGGTAAATTCCAGATTGACATCCATAATATTCAGCATTTAAAGCAAAACTGTGGCCTGGTTTTTCACTGTAAGTTTGGTCACCCTCAAAGTCATGGATTGCAGTTGGACAGCGATCACCACGTCCCTTCTTTGGACAAACCGCAGAAACTTGACATCCCAAAGCTTGAAGGGTCTGGAAAGGAACTTTGACTTCGTAGTCTTCCATATAATCCTGCAAAGGTCATAAATAATCAAATTTGTGGTGTTTAAGGGACCCAAGTGCGTAGTTTATTAACCAACAAAATCTATGGTTTGGTCATATTTGAAAAAAACTAGATAATCCTGTCAACTCCTAAAAGCAAAACGTTTCATTCAATGATCTTGATTTTTTCTTCTAGTAAATCAACAAATGCTTACGGATCAGTCCACACTCACTGAGACTGTAACTTATGAAGAACAATCTATAGCACAATCGACTAATGATACACATGTCTAGTGATAAACTAACTCAACAAAGTGGCAAGGGTCGCTTACCCCACAAAGAAACAAGATTCTTTTCTCTGCGGCGCCAGTAATTATACCGCCAAGAGCCTTCACAAAAAGCTGGATTAATTCAGGATGACCTTCATACGTAGCTGCAGTAATCAAATTACCATCAACAACACAAGCATCCGGAGTTTTGGGTTCCACCCAATTGGCGCCTGCAGCTATAAGAGCAGGTCCAACACTCACATAACCTGTGCATTTTCGACCAAAAACTGCTTCTGCAGCAGCTAATATCAACTGTCCATGGCAGATAGAGGCTATAGGCTTGCCAGATTTTGAGAACTCTTTTACTAAATCAACAACAGATGCATTCATGGCAAGGTATTCTGGAGCACGTCCTCCTGGTATAACCAATCCATCATACTTGCTAAAGTCAACTTCATCAAAAGTTGCATTGAGCGTGAAATTATGACCCCGTGACTCGGAATAAGTCTGCAATTGCTCTAAGAATTACATCAGAAATGTCTCCGAAAAAGCATCTAACAATTGGAAGCTCAATTGAGGTAAAGAGCATTTTGAACTGCAATCGAGAGTGAGGGAGAAACCTGATGGCCACAGAAATCGTGAACGGCGGTGGGGCAAGAGTCACCGGCCTTCTTTCCAGGGCAAACGGAGTGAACAGAGACTCCGAAAGCTTGCAAAGCTTGGAAAGGGACCATTACCTGAGACAAGCGAATATGTAAGAACAACGAAGACATGCGATTACAAAAACAGAGAGTAGCAAAGGAAGAAGATGACCTCATAGTCTTCCATGTAGTCACCACACAAGATCAAAACAGTTTTCGAGTTCGCCATTTTCAACAACAGAGACAGAGATGAAACGAGATACTGCTTATCGATCGACACTAATATCAGATCGGCGGTTTTAGTGGGCCAACCCTTCTCGGCCCATTAAGATGATTTGGGTCCGTTGAACTTGAGCCAGCCCATTTATTTAATAAAAAAAAGAGATTAAAAGCGTGAACGGCAGGATTCGAACCTGCGCGGGCATAGCCCACATGATTTCTAGTCATGCCCGATAACCACTCCGGCACGTCCACTTATCTGTTCTTATTTATTTTTATTTAATTTTGATGGTTTGGTTACGGTTCAATTTGGTTAATATAGTTACATACAAGTTCTAATAAAAATAAAAATAAATTAAATTGTGACTAAATCT
The DNA here is from genome assembly GCA_900406435.1 of Lepidium aucheri. NCBI lineage: Eukaryota > Viridiplantae > Streptophyta > Magnoliopsida > Brassicales > Brassicaceae > Lepidium > Lepidium aucheri. Next base: position 5,065 of record OVBA01000193.1, read on the forward strand.
CTTTAAGTTATAAGTTGATTTGGTGCGGTCCCGTTCGGTTAAAATGCCCACCCCAAAATTACGAACCATAGGATTTTGTTGGCCAAATTTATCCCAAGGTCACAATATTACAAACCGAAAAACCAGTGATTCTGATAATTGATTTTTTGCTCTTGCTCTTGACTAGAGCCTCTTAATTGAAAACAGAGTATCTCTGGTAACGTTATTTGATCCATATAAAGAAAATCTAATATGAAACCATTTGCGAAATATCATTCCATTGCCGATATGAACAACTGAATTCTCGCCTGTCCTCGTTCCTTTTCCTCTGGTCCGTCAAGATCTCCAATGTTGTCATGATATTCCTGTTAAAGGGTTTATGTTAGCAAATGCAAACAACAACAAATGAAATTAAAAGAAAATGGGTTCACAGAGAGTTGAAGTTACAAACTAATGGCTCACAGTCCTATAGTGGTATCCCGGAGCCAGAATCTAATACTAGCCATTGGTTTCAGTGAATAAAATGGTTCAACAATTCAATCCGTATAGAGACTACTTTCTATGTAAAAGAAGAGAAAGAGAACCTGAAGAATCTGCTTGACGTCGTTTTTACTGAGCTTTTGTTGGTTCAGTAGCAGTTCGATTCGTGCTCTCATTCCAGAATGCCTACATAAAGTATTGGTTACACATTAGTGCGTCCGAGACAAAGCTCAGGGAATGCATCTTTTCTGAGGGGTGTTTGTAAGGGTGTGACTTACTCAGAACACCAAATATGGCCCAGGATAACAGCAATGAGCTGCAATTTCAGAGCAAACATTAATCAAGATTAAGAACAGAGGAAAAAGAAGGATATACATAAGCGTAGAGGCCTATATAAGTGTGAAATGTAGCAATATGTTACTCGAACCTGAAGACTGTAGAGGCCTGATTCTAGCTTCCGGTTATATTTTTCATCTTCATCCAACTGGTAAGTAAAACAGTCTGAATCAGTTTATAAGAAGCTTTAAGCTCAGAATTTAAAAAATAAAAGGAGCAAGTGAAGTACCTCAAGGTCATCAAGCTCAAGTTGGTCTAACCTCTCGGCCTCTGATTTAACCCTATCAGAATATCTGCCAAGTGCAAACAACAGTAAGAGAGAAAGCACAGCTTTGTGATAAGTAGTAGTGAACAACACTGACATTCCACCATTCCATCTAAGAGATATATAACTAAGCTATCACAAACAAAAGTTGGCTCTTAAAACATAGGCACAGAATGGAATTGTTGAAGTGACACAGAACACATGATTTACCTAATATATAGTTCCATAAGGCGGTCAATCTTCTCATATTCATTTTCAACGAACTTGCTTAACAAACGATCTCTTCTAGAACCCCTTAGAATCCCAGCTGAAAGATATATTCCACATCCAAGAAACCAAAGCATTAATATCAAAAACATTCAAGGAAAAAGACGTTATTTTTACCCATAAATATGACTTGCATTCTTACCAAATAACGACGCAATCAGAGAAATAACCCGCTCCTCTAGCTCCTCCTTATACCTCTCCCTTTTGATCCTCTTGTTTAGTGGAATCTAAGCATTGCAAGAACACAAAAATCAATATACAAGTATGCCTCATAATCGCCTCATTCACATTACTTTGACCTACGTAAGCATTTTGTAAAGAAAAATACATAACCTAAAGCCACTAAGACAGCCAAAGAGTTTCTAACATTGCAAAGACGAAAAGGGATTGAAAAACTTGCCTTACCCATGAATGCAGCAAACGCTGTTTTCAGACCCATAACATCCACAAACCTCTCACATGCTGGTGGATAATTGGTCATGGCAAAGTCAAGAGCCCGAATCGCAGACCCATAAGCGTATTTCTTCTGCTTCATAATGATAATCATAAGCTCAACACCTTCTGCATTCACAAACCTCTCCTTGTTCTCCAATGGCATCAAGAGACAACACAGACAATCAAATAGATTCTCTAACATCTCTTCCTCGTCAGGAGTTTTGGGATCCTTTGACTTATACATGGCCACACCTTCCAGCACAGCGTCTACACCATTCATCTGTCCAAGCCGTTTCTGATTCGCCGTACTGTTTTGAAGCAGAATTGCAAGTATCTCAGATGCGTACTGCTTGATTCCCTCGAATTCCCTCACCTTAATCTTAGCTAGAAGCCACCGTAATAGCTTCGTCCTTTCACACACCAATTCAGCTACAGCAGGCTTCACTTCCACCAAATTCTCAATCACTGTCAAAGTTGCATATATAGCCGTCGCTTCGTCTGGGTCTGCCTCAGACAAACGATTCATATTCTGAACCAAAAGCTCGAGCACATTGTTTTCAACCAGAGCGTCGACTAACACACGAGCAGGCTCGTCATTATCCTCTAATGCATCTTCGTCAGTCAGATCCTGTAGAAGCTGAACAACATCGTTAGCGATATCAGCGTTTTCATGGGAGAGAAGATTCACAATCGAAGGAACCGAGTTTGAAGCAACAAGCTCAGGGTAAAGCTCCGGAGCTCCAGCGAGAACTTTGAGCTTCTGAAGATCGTCGTGTAGGTCAACTTCCGAGTCAGCGAACTTCTCTGGATTCTCGACATACTTAAGCCGAGCAGCTATGTTGTCCCTAAGACGCCGCTCGAAGGAGAGGACAAGCTTTTTTAGGGTTTTAAGATCAAGTGCTTCCACTGTATTATGCGAAGATTTCTCAAGTGCTTCAAGGAGAGAAAGATCTACATTACTAGCATCGTAACCATCTGAGCCTCCGTAAGACCGCGACGGTGAGCCATTTCCGGCGTCGATTGCTTTCCGTTTTCTGGCGTGATTTGAGACTTCCATGGCTAATACTCTTTCCGTCTCAAAATTGATTTTGGTTTTGGGAAATTATTAGAGGTGAAGGAGTCTGACTTTGATTTTGGGCTTATTTAATAAAGAATCATCTTTGTTTACGGCCCAATACTATAACGGTGTCGTTTCGCAAGGAGAGATTATTATTACTTCCTGAACTTCACAAAATATGGGCTTATATTTTATGGGCTATTTTGTTCATTTTATTTTTGTTTACAGGCCCAATTAGAGAAATTTACAGCAAAACGTGAGCTTAAATTTGATGGGCTTTATAAAACGTTTTTCTTGTATACTGAACAATGTCTGAACAATTTCATCAGGTGATCTCTCCAAACAATATAACTGTTTTTCTTTTTTTTTCAACATTGGATCGCAACTGACCGGACCATTAGCAAGTTTCTGCATAATGCAGGTAACATGACTCGATCTCTAGATGTGTAAGTGCGCCAGTCTTTAGTGGAGGACACTTGTTTTTATTAATAACATTTAAGACATTGATTTCCTCCACCTTGAAGGTGTTGGTCTTCCTTTAACAAGCCTTGTCTGCATATTACCAGGAGTCTGAGGCTCAAATCCTTCCCCACTGTCACCTGATTTTTCCTCACCCTTTTCAACGCCAACACTTCCTCTAAATGACGGTACCAACCCGAGCCTCTTCCACCTGAAAAACCCTTTACTACCATCACCATTCTTCTTCTCCATAAGTCTCTCCAGCTCCAAATGCATAGCACCACACTCACTCTGCAGAATTGCAAGGTCCTCCTTTAGCCTTCTTATCTCTGCTTGTTGAACATTCATCACACGTTTAGACAAGCACCGCGTTGCAGAACTTGTCTCAAAGTAATGTGAACTAGAAGGATTTGTTGGACTTCTACTTGTGCTGCTTATTGTGCTACAAGTCCAGTCAATGTGACGACTTAGCTTTGTCTGTTCAGTAAACAACACTCGAATGATTGCTCTCACTGGTAAACGATCATTCTGAGCCGCATGAAGAGCTGCTTCTGGTGATAACTTTCTGCTATCAATAAGTGTGCAAAGTTCTTTCCTTTCTTGCTTCACCACCTGAGGATGTGCCTGCAATTGAATTCAAATCTTTTATTGAGTCTTAATTTCCAATCACAGTTTCTACATTTTAAGCTTTATTACCTTGAGATATGTATCAATGGCACGGTACAAACCATCCTCTGTGGTACGAGCATGGCTAGGAAGAGCTCTGATCAAACAAATAAAGTCCAGTACAGTTAAACCACTGTCAACGGCTGCTTCAGCCAAGTAAGAGTCAACAAGCTTCGCTACTTTAATGAGAGCCGAACCAGTTTTAACACCTTCACTGTGTAAAGCGACAAATTTCTTCACTAGACGTGTAACGAGCTCAACGTCAAGCAACGTACCACACGTGTGGCTAAAGCAAGGCATCATGACCTCCTTAAGCGAAGCTTGGTCAAGTTGCCAAGCTACTCTGCTTTCAAGCTCCATTAAATAATTCAGATTAGCTCCAACCATTTTTGCTGTCCTAAGGAGACGGAGAAGGAAATTGCAGGGAACAGAGTCTTTCTCCATTGGAAGGATTCCAAAAAGTGTTTCTACAAAAAACCGTTTCTTCATTAGAGAAGCAGTGATGCTCTCTGGCTCTGGATCATTGAGCTGATTTTTCGATTCTATTGAAGTAGTATTGATGCCTGTGACATTGCTAGAGAGATCAGGGAGCCACTTGGAAGCGTAATGAGCAATGATGGAGCCAATAAGGTCTGGTCGAATTCCTTTGGATTTGATTCCTGCGATTGTTTTGACAAAATAGTTCATGTCTTTGATACAAGACTCGTCCAAGCAAAAGTAGTACTCCATATGTTGGTGATTGCTTTTTGTTTCACAGTGAAGTAGTAGTGAATGGTTCTATATAGAAAGCAAAGTGAAAGTCTTTTAGGCTTGCAATGGTTTTAGCTCAAAAGATAGCGATAAGAGAAGGATGAAGACAAATCATATATACATATACTTACCAATATATGACAAAGGGAATGTAGTTAACGCATAAGCAGGTCTATTTCAATCTTTTTGTAATATCCTTCTCTCCATGTGAGTTTGTGAATGAAACGACAACAAATGGTCCCGTTTTAGAATAATTGTGACCATGCCGCTTGTCTTATATACGACCATACGTTCATGCCGAAAACACTAACAAAAATCCTCTTTAACTAGAGGTGTCAAACAGACCACATGTTTGCGGGTTTTGCCCAACCCAGTCTGGCAGATGGCTATGGACATATATTTTTGGTCCGTTTTAAAACCAGACCTCGCAGACAAAACCTGTTGTAGATTGCGAGTCTAGAAACTCGCACATTCATAGCACATCATGAGTGTGTTGTCACACCAAACTGCTTCTTTCGAATTCTGCAACTTCATATGTTATGTGAATGATAAAACATGGGTTTTGGTCAACACTGAACTATGATGATTGGCTTTATTATATATACAATGTATATTGAACATAGTGATACTTTTTTCATAGTAAGTTTTAAAAATGATGTAAGAAGTGAAGCGTGTTCTAGTCGTTGCCTTCCGGAAAGTTCACCAAGTATATAGCGACCAATGTGACTGCAGCTCCGACCAGTTGCAATGGAGAAAAAGTCTCTTCAAGGTATAAATACCTGGTCCAAAACCAAACATATCAGACTATGAACTAATGACTAAAGAGTTTTGTGTCAGAATCATGGATTTGTCCTTGTCTTACCCAAAGATTGAGGCAAACATTGGAGTCAAGAAAGTGAGTGAGCTGAGTTTAGTTAGGCTTCCTGCAAAACAAGACATTACAAAAGCATCAGAGATCTAAAACACAAAGCAGTGATAGTCTCTTGAGAGGGCAGTGAAAATAGACCTTTAGTAGCGCTGTAGAAGTAAACACCGTAGCTAACTGCACTGCCAAAAATGGATGTGTAAAGAAGTGCTATGAGATCATTTGTGGATAGCTCTTGAACACCGCCGTTAAAGATTGGGTCCTGGTTTATAATGGAAATCGCCAAAAGAGGAAGGCCACCGATAACCATATGCTGCAATTATAATTTGGGACATGTTATAGTTTAATTCTTATAAGAATAACTCTCGGAGACTGAACAGAGGTGGGGGCAAGTAAGGTTTGAAGTAGCAAGTAGGAGTGAGCATCAGTACCCAACCGGTTGCCATAATTGGATCAGAGTATTTTGAGACCCATCGAACCATCACGGTGCCAATAGCCATGCTCTGAGCTGCAAGAAGCATCCACCACTCTCCACTTCCCCATAAAGAAAAGTTACTACCATCTGAAGTAACTGATGGAACCTGTAGAGAATCAGATATCCTCATGTTAAGAAAACATAATCGAAATACTAGCTCGGACTTGGTTTAGCTAAGTAGACCTTTTACCTCAAGAAGCAATAGTCCAGCAACACCAAGAAGCAAACCTCCAGCTCTCACTATTCCAATGGACTCACCAAATAAGAAAGATGCTAATACAGCTACAGTAAGTGGCTGACTATCAATTATAACCTGCAGCACCACAGATATGCAACCATTGTGTTTCTCAGGCCTTGGCCAAACAATAGCCAACCTTAGGTCATGTTTAGACAAGAGTACAGGTAAGAGATAGAAAATAACTTACACTTCCTAAACCAGCAGAAGTCCTCTGCAATCCTTGAGCAAGAAATCCCTGAACCATCATCATCATCATTCAGACAAGAATCTATCAACTTAACTCTTAAGTCTCAAAGCTCAGGTCAAGTAAACAGACCTGGAAACAAGTGGCGTCGACAAGAGCAAAGAGAGCAATAGAAAGCCAAGCATTGATTCCTTTAGGCATAGGTCTGCCTCTGTAAACCGCAAACGCAACAAGCAACAAACCAGCAGGAATCAACCGAAACGCAGCTACGAAGAAAGGACCAGTTATGGGTAATACTTCTTTCATCGCCACCATAGCCGTTCCCCAGAAAAAGAAAGGTGAAATCAGAACCGTCCATTCAAGCAACGATCCTTCATCACCGCTCAAAATTCCAGAGCTCCGATTCTCCTCATCTTCTCCGTCTATAAAGCACTCCACGTCTGATCCCATTCCAACACAATTTACAGACGAAGAAGACGATGACTCAGTCTCCTCCGTGCTTCTATTGCTTGTGGTGCTCCTCCGGACAATGGAATCTCCATAGATTCGACGTTCAGAGATCGAAACGAGATTATGCTTCGACTCAAGTTTGCTGTGTTGCAAGAGTTTAATCGGAGTGTTTGATGAATATTTCTTAGCATTCGCTCGTCTAGTAACAGAGAAACAAGGGTTAGGAGAAACAAAGAAGCAACTAGAGGAAGAAGAAGAAGAAGCGATGGCCGACAATGGCCACTCCATTGTTGCGTATGCATAGAACAAGAAAAAGGATAGATTTTGTATCTTTTCGAGTTAACAGAGAAGTAATGGCCACATATTTTATGTTTTAAAAAAATGAACTTTATGTGCATGTATCTACACTTGCCAGTGTACAGAGACATTGTTACGTCATTAAGAACAACAAAAAAGGAAGCTTTTGTTTCATTTCTTGTAATCCAGAATCATATCACCACTCTCAAAAAAGTTTGTAGACTCTTAAGAGACTTCTTCTCCCGATTCACCTTCAAACAGTCCTGCCATGAAAATATATAGTTGAAGCTTTAAAATCTTTCGAAGAAGAGCAAACAACCTTGAGAAATTTGCAGAGTAAAATCTCACAACAACCATTTTACCTTGAAAAATCAACCTCGAGTGAGAAACCCGCGAATGGAACCAGCAGTTCCACGTTTCCTAGCCTGCAGATTACGAGATTAGTGTAACGAACATCTGGGGATGATCTGTAGATTTTGATGTAAGATGATTATAAAGTTGACACCTTTTCAGTGTTAAACAAGTCCTCTGCAATGGCTTCCATCTGCTTCCTCTTCTTCTCTTCTTTCATAAAATCTGTCGTCTCTCCACTATCATATTCTCTGGTATCAACGGAAAATGATCTAAGTAAACGCAGAGGAGAAAACATTATGAGATATCGAGCAAGAAATAAGACCCGAGATTACCTGTATGGATCCTTCGCAAAAGGTATTAGGCTACTGAAGCTGTTTCCGCATGTAACATTCCCCTAGCAAAACAAACATAATCATTATCTCGCATACAGAACATCTGTCCAGAACCCAAAGTTTCTGTTTTACCTTTCTGAAACGCTTGAAGTTCACAACTCCTTCCTCTCGTGTACAGCGACCTGTATTAGTCAATCGCAAGTCCCTAACAATAAGATCTTGAGTGTGTATAATCTCCGAGTTCCCAGCTTCAGGCTCATCGCTCCTATCCCTTCGGATTGTCACCTCACGGACACATTCACCTGCGTACTTCTCATCACTGTGGCCTTTGTTTTCAGCATCTGCTAATACGTTGACGCTTTTAAACTCATTCAAACTCATAGTTTCTTCCACTATTGTGACAGGACTGTCCTCAATTACAATAGCAGGTTTCTCTGGTGTTTCTGCCTTTTCAGTTGCATTGATCATATGAACAGATGATGTTGTTTCTTCTTCTTCGTCCTCAGAATCCGCTACCACTGTCTCATCTGTAGAGCATGAGGATGAAATCACAACTGCAAACAGGAAATGTTACAAGATCAGTGTTTTGCGATTCATAGTCCTAAGAAAAACAATTATATCTGGCTCTTTACTCACCAGACGGTGGTATCAGTGAAGTCGAAGGTAAATTTCCGGACAAGACAGCACATACTAAATCCATCTCGTTCACTCTAGATAACAAACTGAGATGCTTTAAAAGGCCAAATTTGTCTCCTGAACTTTTTGGGATGACACATATCATGCGATTATTTTCTCCATACTGAGAATCCTGCAAAGTTGATTACAGTTAGGACTAGCTACAGTAAGAGCATATGAGCAAAACAATATAAAAGCACAAACCTGACTCATGGAGCTAATGTCTGCCAAGGCAACAGTTTCTGCACCACATACATTAAGTAAAGAGGGGAAGTTGCAACCAAATCTGTACTGCACACGAAAAAGCAAATATGATATAAAGATTCATGGTAAGGATAAGGTTTACTGAGAACTATAACAAGAACCACATGGAACCATCAGTTGATGCTGATTCTTTTTTGGAGAAATAAGATAGTATACCATGTCTGTTGGCTCCAACACAAAGGTAAATCCTTCTAGACATTTTTCACGGACATTTAGTTCCTGTACCACCAAGGCTTCCTCCACCATCACTGATGGCCTGTACCTGAAACAACATTGATCATTTGTATGTCAGTAACTGTAGAATTCCTACTCTATCCGGAAAAAACAGTAAGTGGTACTCACTGGCTGTATCCAGGAATTTCGCTGCAGATACTTTTCTCCGCGAGAAGCTAGATAAACCAGAGAAGTTAAAGACTCATTTAACAAGTAACAAATGACAAGTTAAAATGAAATTGTCAGACTTACCTTAACCCAATTCATCAAAATTATCGGTTTTCTGGATAAAGTTGCATTGATTAAGGCTTCATTTACTTGCATACGCGGCTCAACAAGCACATGAGTGCACTCTTCACTCAAGGTAGTAGCAATATTAGCACCTAACATCGAAATTGTTTTAGGCAATGCGGGTAATATGAAACTACATGAATGTATGAACCAGAGGATAACGTTCTTCACTAACCAATGGATGAAACTGCATCTTGTACCGACTGATCTAACTTAAAGGTCTCAGAGGAAGGGCAAAAGTAAAATACCATCGGAATGAAAGATAATCTGCAACGATTTTATTTCAAAAGACACGGATATTAGCTAAAGCCATATTACACAAACTACAACAAACCAATGATCAAATTGCAAAGCCAGGAATACCTGTAAGTTGCTGCACCTGTACCAAACGTAATAACATCCCCATCTTTGAGAATTTTCTCCTTATTAGGAAGCTCATGAACTTTCTCTTTTGTTCCCAGTTCAGTTTTAATAAAAGTCCCATACTTTGAGCAATCTTTGAGACGGAGAACAAATGAGATTTCAGAAGATTTCTTCCTCCGAGTGGTTGAAACAGCTGCTGCATCGTAAGTTAACTCTGCATGAATCCTAGATACTCCCTTATCCTTATTGATAATTATGTCACATCCTACAAAAGAATAAAGAGAAACCCATTGGCACAGATTCAACATACATCATAACTGGAACAACAAACAAAAAATGATGAAAACAAATAACATTAAATAATACCTTTTCGACCAATTTTGTAATTCCCCTTTGAAAAGATATAGTATTTATCTTCACCTGAGACACAGACACAAACCATTTTACAAAAGGATCCAGAACTAGAGATTCTTAAACATAAAGCATAAAACTAGCTCTCACTTCTCTCGTAAAACCCAGAAGAAATTTGGTTTTTCTTTTACATAAATCAGACAACAGTTGTTAAAAAAAGTAGAGAGTAACTCAAAATCAAGGACCATCAGGACGTTAACTGAGAGGATAAGACTTTGGGCATTTCGAAGAACATGACATATACAGTACTACTAAAACAAAAAAGTTCGTTGATGTAAGATTATAACAGGAAGGAATCAAACTCGTTTCATTTGCAAAAGTAAGAAAGAAAGTGCAGTAGATCGAATAACAATAGTGAAAAACCTGAAAGAGGATCAACGGGAAAGAGACCCCAAACCATCGATTTTCGCTCCAAATAAACTTCTCTTCGAAAGGGTTTTTCAAAGTTCTTCAGAAAAGACTTGAGTAAGATTTTAACGGGTTTAAAGAAAACCGGTTTTATAAAGCGAATTTATACCTGTAAACCGGAGATTCATTGGTTTATTTATGGGCCGTTATTATACATGTTTCCAAACCGGCCCATGAATTAAATATCAGGCCCATCTACAGTTAAACTTGTGGAGACATTTGGGTTGCAGAGAAAATCAAGAAGCAAACATATAGTTATAATCAATTGCTATTTGATAAATCATACGATGTTCATAGCTCAAAACTAATTTCCGATATGGTATATCAATCACATTCTAACAGTTTCGAATTTTTCGTTTTTTTGTGTGTTTTTGGGATCATGTATATATTAGGATTTGAGATGGAGTTGCAGATAAAACTAAATGACTAAGAATTTAAATAAACAAAAGTAGAAAAACAATCAAATTCCGCACTATAATCTTGGTGAATCGACAACATAGTAAACTTTACTGATACATTGATCTGCAATGTTACGATTGTTCACCGTTCTCTGTTTCCTCTTGGTCATTTTCTTGATGACTTTCCTCTGTAAGAAGAGGCGGTAGCAGATCTTGCACGAGCTCTAATATCTCATTTAATGTCGGATCTGTTTTGCTAAATCGAACATCCGGCTTCTCTATGATCTACAAAAGAGTCATGATTAACAAACATCACACAACAACTAGTAAACTTGTAAGATATTATAAGCAGTGATAGACTGTTCATGACAACAAACCGGTGACAATTCAACATCAGAAGAAGGTCGGAGATTAATGATATTGAGAATCTCAGCTTTTGCGACTTTGAAATCTTTGCATTTCTCTGCAAATCTATTAACACTCTCACGCGTTTGAGTGGCAGCAGGAGTCTCCATCAAATAATCATAGACCTAAAGATGGATCAAATTAGCTAAAAGCACTTGTAGTAAGGCCAAGTAACAATAGAGAACAGAGAAACCTTGTATTCTGATCTAGCTATTGGAGCTATAACTCTAGTAGTGTCCTTTGATGCACCTCTTGAATTTAGAAAGTCAAGTACCTCGAAATTGGTTAGTGCACCTGCGTTTCCCTTTACTCTGCCAATCAATACCCAAGTCAGATTTCTAACTAGCATAGCAGAGAAAGTTTCCTAGATGTATCATGACATACATTTTCATCTGTTAGATTGAGCAAAGGCACAAGCTTTCTCTTGAATTCAAGAGAACATTAATGACTATGTCAACGACACAAGAGGCTTCGAACGTGAAGGAGAAGATAAAGTGGTTATGCTCCTGATACACAGATTCACCAACACAAATTCTGCAGACAACGATACGAAACGTCAAACAACCAGATACACAGTAAGTCCATCGCCCAAATACGTGAATTTTTCAATAAAATTCAAAACTTTGGATCAATCAAAGCCAAAACAGATAAAATAGAACACATTCATGTCCACGATTTCGTCAATGAAATTGACCCAAATCGAACACGCATTAGGGTGAATTATATAAAAAATCGATTGAAAATTAAAAAAGAAATACATGGGAATAGAGATTAATACCTTAGGATGAAGAAAAAGAAATAGAGAGAGACGAAGAACCAGAAGAAGAATCTCTTCGCTTTAAGACTCTCTAGGGTTTTCTTTGTTTTTTGAAAATCCGATCAAACAAAACCGCGACGAACAAGAAGAACGAAGAACATAAGCCGAGGATGATGACCTTTCTTCCTCATACACATGAGCCGAGGCCTAAACGCATAGGCCCAATTTTGAGATTGTAAGCAGGCCCAAAGAATAGGCCCAATTTTATCATGGTTTATTATAACAGATGAGCCTAGACCCATAAAGAAATCCTGGAATCATATATAGCTTATTTCAATATAATTAGATTAGTTCAAAGAGGATGAGGATTGATTAACTGGGCTTGTGGATCCTTTTTGTATATTGGGCCTTTGAAGTTTGTGGAGTTGGGTCTTTGGCCCGTTAAAAAATGATTCCGGTTTTTATCTGAACCGATTCAAATTGAACAATTACCGGATTTCAAAATAAACCGGACACTTTTGGTTTTATCTTGGTTTCAAGTATCCTGAAGCATCATTGATCTCTGGAACAAGCAAACCAAAGGTCGAAGACAACTTCCATTTCCAGAGCTAAAAACCAGTATAAGGACTTTCGACTTCGTTTTCTTAATCTTCTCAAAGTTTGAATTGGGTATCCATCCATTTAGGTAATGTTGTAATTCCGCTGAAGTTAAAGTTGATGTTTTGTCGAAGTAGCTTCTCTGGGTCTGTTTCAATGTGATGATGTGATTCCTTTATAATTTTGGTGTAAAGATTTGGGATTTATCAATAGTTCTGTTTGAAGTTTGAAGTTTTCGATATTGAATTGTTGAGGATGAGGATATTAGACAATGCTCATAATGTGTTTGTCAAATTGCCTGCCTGAAAATTGTGTTTTGGAATCAGTTGACTTGTGCATTTACTTACGTATGTTTGTTTTACAGTTTGATGATGATGAAGATTGGTAATTAGTTTCAGATCTTGTTACCAGCTTGGCTATTGTAGAAAGGTTTCAGCATAGAAATCTATGGCATATGCAACAGGAATGACGCTTGCTTCAAGGAGTATTTTGCCTACTTGTTCCAGAACCTTCTTATCTTCCTTACGTGCTGCTTCTTTACTCGTTTATCCTGAGAAATCCTCCTCCAATTTCTTTAGAAGGGTCCAAGTTCCTCACCTTTACTCCACTTCTACAACTTCTCTGTTCTCCTCTGTTAAGTGCGCAATTCAATCTACTTCATCTCTTGAGACAGATAGTCCGGCTGTTTCTCGCCCTAATGTAGTCGATATACTTGAAGAAAGAGGACTCCTTGAGTCAGTCACAAGCGAGAATCTCAGGTCTGCTTGTTCTGATCCTAACGTAGCTCCTCTGAAGGTCTACTGCGGGTTTGATCCAACGGCTGAGAGTTTACACTTAGGTAATCTACTTGGTATCATTGTGCTTTCTTGGTTTCAAAGATGTGGACATCAAGCCGTTGGTTTAATTGGTGGTGCCACGGGACGGGTAGGTGACCCATCTGGTAAAAGCCTAGAAAGACCTGAGCTTGACGCAGATACACTAGAGAAAAACATTGAAGGGATTAAAACCATCATTGTTAAGATTCTAAGTGGTAATCCAAGTACCAGTAGCTCTTATGTGCTTTTCAATAACTATGACTGGTGGAAAGATATGACAATGCTCGACTTTCTGAACAAAGTTGGTCGGTTTGCTAGGGTTGGTACTATGATGGCAAAGGAGAGTGTAAAGAAGAGATTAGAATCAGAACAAGGTATGAGCTACACTGAGTTCACTTATCAGTTATTACAAGCCTATGATTTTCTATACCTGTTCAAGAATGAGGGGATCAATGTTCAGATAGGTGGGAGTGATCAATGGGGGAATATTACTGCTGGAACCGATTTGATTCGAAAGAACCACCAAACCGAAGAAGCAGCTTACGGGCTTACGTTCCCTCTCTTATTGAAAAATGACGGGACGAAATTCGGGAAATCAGAAGATGGAGCAATCTGGCTCTCTCCTTCCATGTTATCACCTTATAAATTCTATCAGTACTTCTTCTCAGTTCCAGATGTTGATGTGATACGCTTCTTAAAGACTCTAACTTTTCTGAGTTTAGATGAGATAAAGATCTTGGAAGATCAAATGAGTAAACCCGGATATGTTCCTAATACTGCACAAATTAAACTCGCTGAGGAAGTAACCAGGTTTGTACATGGGGAAGAAGGTTTGAAGGAAGCCATTAAAGCAACAGAAGCTTTAAGACCAGGAGCTGAGACAAAGCTTGATTGGAACTTGATTGAGAAAATTGCAGAGGATATACCTTCTTGCTCATTGCCTATTGATCGAGTATCGGGTCTATCGATTGTGGATCTATCGGTTTCTGCAGGTTTGTTTGAGAGCAAATCTGCTGCAAGGAGAATGCTGAAACAAGGTGGGTTTTATATGAACAATGAGAGAGTTGATAATGAGAATCAGAGAGTTGAAGAAGAAGATATTGTTGAAGGAAAAGGTCTTGTTCTATCTGCAGGCAAGAAAAATAAAGTGGTCGTTAGAATAACCTGATTTTTTCTTAACAAATCTGTATTAGATATTATTCTTTTTGTTATGAACTAGCAATGGCTCAATCTTTCATAAAACTCATGCCAAATCATGTTACTGTGACTTATAAAAAGGCAATGTATTCGAATTCTGACAATAAAGAGATTACAATAAGTTTTATCAGAAAAGAAGTGAGTGACAATAAACATCAAACTTAATCTTCAGGATCATAAGGTCTGTTGTCAAAATCCTCTCTGTCTTCAGCTAAGTCAGGACAATACCGTTCAGACAAAACCTCAACTTGTTCTGCAAAAGTTTTGCTTCCAGGTGAACCGATATGTTTCACCATCTGGTTCCACCGTTTTCTACAAGTTTCACCATCTCGATTGTCCAAAAGGTTGTCCCAATCAACATCATCGATACAAGCAGCATCAAGTTTCGAAAGTTCGTCTAACAGTCTATAGTCATCTACATTAGCCCATATTCCCTGTTTAACCAGTGGTGATGTCAATTGATCATACCATTTCATACAGCACTCCGAATGGCCCCGTGATTCAAGTTTGTCGCTTACTGCCATCCAAGGGATGTTATCTCGTAACATCCCATGTTTTAAGTGCTTCTCTTGGAATGCTTTATTTTTTATGTCTTTGTTCACAAGATCAAAGAGAGTTTGATACTCCTCTCTCATCCAATGTCCTTTTTTCTTTGATCTCAATCTATATCTCCTCCAAGCGTCTTTCACATGTTTCCTACTTTTACCCATCGCATCTGCAAGTGTTCTCCAATCATTTCCATGTTTCTTTTGATACTCTAAAACAAGTTCCATATCCTCTTTCGTCCATGTTCCCTTGGATCCTGCTTCAAATAAAACATGTGCACGATGATACACACTTAAATATGTCCTCCAAGGTAAAGAACTTGCTATTTCTTTCCAACAGCCTTTAAGTTGGGGGTGTAACCTGCACTCCATAACCATCTTTACCCCTTCATCTCCTAAAGCATGGTTATCAATGTACTCTAATACAGCATTCGTTATTAACTTATCTTCTTCTTCTGTAAACCGTTTACCCGTCATCAGGCTAGCTTCTTCCTCTTTGCTTTCTTCATCGTCAGCAGGAAAAACCTCTACATGATCAGAGAAAACCACCTTTTTTGTGCTTTTACTTGATGGGGTGGTCACATCTTTATCATTCTTACCACACTCTTGCTTCTTCTTCTTCTCCCTTTCCATAGGTGAATCTTTTGTAGAGTTCAAACTGGTTTCTTCATCCTCTGAATTCTCACTTTGCCTCTTCTTCTTCCTTTTCTTTTTTGCATCTTTTGTAGAGCTGAAATTGGTTTCTGCAGCCTCTGAATCCTCACTTTGCCTCTTCTTCTTCTTCTTCTTCTTCTTCTTCTTCTTCCTTTTCTTCTTTGCATCTATTGAAGAGTTTAAATTGGTTTCTTCAGCCTCTGAATCCTCAATTTGCCTCTTCTTCTTCTTCCTTTTCTTCTTTTCATCTTTTGAAGAGTTCAAATTGGTTTCTTCAGCCCCCGAATCTTCACTTTGCCTCTTCTTCTTCCTTTTCTTTTCTGCATCTTTTGTAGAGTTCAAACTGGTTTCTTCAGCCTCTGAATCCTCAATTTGCCTCTTCATCTTCTTCCTTTTCTTCTTTGCATCTTTTGAAGAGTTCACGTTGGTTTCTTCAGCCCCTGAATCTCCACTTTGCCTCTTCTTCTTTTTCTTCTTTGCATCTTTTGCGGAGTTCAAATTCGTTTCTTCATCCCCTGAATCTTCACTTTGTCTCTTCTTCTTTGCTTCTTCTGTAGAGTTCAAATTGGTTTCTTCAGCCCCCGAATCTTCACTTTGCCTCTTCTTCTTTGCATGTTTTGTAGAGTTCACATTAGTTTCTTCTGCCCCCGAATCTTCACTTTGCCTCTTCTTCTTCTTTTTCTTCTTTTCATCTTTTATAGACTTCAAGTTGGTTTCCTCAACCTCTGCATCTACACTTAGTTTCTTCTTCTTTCTTATCCTTTTCACCTCCTTGTCTGTGTTTTCCTCATCACGATCATCCCGCTTACTCTTACCCATTTCCCTGCGAGGGAGAAATTGAATACCTACGTCATCAAATCGATGAGACAGAAGGAAACTAACCGGAAAACAAAAATCAATCCAATCCAGAAGCTAGGTTCCAAACACTTAAACTAGCAATCACCGTCTAAAAGATAATCGCTGAGGAATAAAAATCACCTCAGAGATTACGAAACAGAGATGTTAAGGAAGAAGAATCGTTAAATACATCATTACGGATTGGGGCACCAAATACCAAACCCAAAATGAAATAAACAGAGCTTAGTCGAGAAAACAGAGAAAGAGATAGAATTCGAATTGTTACAGGAAATCTCCGGCACGGCAAGGTAGTGACTGATGAATCGACCCAAGCTCAGGCGAGGCGAGAAAGAGAGATGACGAATTAGGGCTTGAAGAACTCGAGAGGCTAAATTGGATCTTCAACTGAAAAAACAGATAAGTTATTGTATTAATAGGTATTGTAGCAGGCCACTTTATGGTCCATTAACTAAATAAGTGGGCCTTAACATAATAGGCCCATTAAGTACAAAATTGGGCTTTAATGATAAATACTATAATAGACCTATCAGTCTACAAATAAAAAATACGATACTTACATAAGCCCAAAACTGGCCCATTAGGGTTTCAAGGTATTCAATTGTTATATTATATAAGATATCTTTACCTTTGCCGCAAGAAATCAGAAGAAAAGAAACCCTAGTTAGAAAAAATTGAAGCGATGACAATGATCTCTGATCTTCCAAGAGATCTGTTAGGGGAGATTCTCTCTAGAGTACCATTGAAATATGTGAGAGCAATGCGTCTAACATGCAGAAAGTGGAACTCTCTATCCAAAAATCGAAGCTTTCCAAAGATGCAGATTGACACAAAACAATCAGGTACAAAGGAAGGAGAGTCTCAGATGATCGTGATGAAGAATCAAAAGCTTTATTTAATGAGCGTCGTCAATAATGGAGATCCATATATAGAGCTTAAAGGTACACTTACTTGCCTAATCAAACAACTATTCAAGGTATCTCCGGTTTTGAATTGTGAGGGTTTGTTGTTATGCATCTTCAAAGACGTCAACGAAAACACTAAGCTTATGGTTTGGAATCCATATTGCTTTCAACCAAAGTGGTTCGAACCTAGACGTTCTTACAAAGAATTTTGGCATGGAAACCGGTGCTATTACCGAACAGAGACCATATACGGTCTCGGATACGCGGAAAATAAAAAGAATAAATCTTGTGGTCGCAGCTACAAAGTTTTGAGGTTTATAGACAATAATTCGTTTTCCTGGTATGAAATATACGATTTTGACTCTGATTCATGGAAGAGTCTTGATGTCAATCGAAACTGGCTTATGAGGAATAAACATGGCGTTTCTGTCAAGGGAAACACATACTGGTGTGTTACAGACGAGATTGCAGATAACTGTCACGTACTCTGTTTTGATTTTACAAGAGAGAGATTTGGACCGCTTATGCTTCTGCCTTATTGCATTGAAGCTGGGAAAAGTCATAATGTGAACGTTTTATCTTCTCTTCGAGAAGAGAAGCTTGCGGCTTTACTTCATCATTGGGACATGCCTAATGTATTCGATGTTGAGGTATGGATTACGACTGAGATTGATGCTGAAAAGTTGACTTGGAACAAGTTTTTTACAGTGAATATCGAATCCGGAATTTCAAACTATATCGACAGTTTTATCATTGATGAGGAAAGGAAACTTGTTTCGTTGGTTATGCTGACAAAATTGGTATCTTTGGAGAGTCTGAATACTTCAGAGAACTACCTCCTGTCTTTGAAGAATCTGACAACAAGTGCGATTGGCCATATTTGTGTGCTTATGTTCCAAGTTTAGTGCAAATCGAGCAAGCTGCAGGAGGCAAAAGGATTGAACAAGACAATGCAGAAAAGTTTCGATGTAAAAACAAGATGGCAAGACTTGCAGCATATGAAAGGCTAATGGAGTCAAAAATGCGTAAATCCAAGATTAACGGGTGGATTGAGAAAAGGTTACTAGAGTCCAATCAGTAACTTTGAGGCCAATATGTTTGTTTTTGTCTTTGGATATTGTTATGTTTCTGTTTGAAGTTAAGTAAGCAACTTTAATTGACACAATTTGTTCAAGATTTCTTTGTAAGCCAATGTCTTTGACATTTTCTTATCAGAGGACTGCTTAAGTGTGAACAAAGCTCATTTCCTTAGCTTAAGAGCTTATCGAATCGCTCTTTCGGGCATAATTCTGTCAACTCTCTCATAGGATGCAATTTGACAGTCTCTGGAGTTATCATACAACCCAAAAGTGGTTTAATACTCGCAAACTCTACTTCCTTGTTGTAACCTGAGTCAACAAATATCTCGCCTGCCAAAGATTCAAATCACATCTCCTGGAACCTGACAAGTGAGAAAAGAAGGAAGAGGTTTAAAGTCTGGAGTGTTCACTGTTCAAAGTAGAGAAGTGTTAATAGGTTTGAAGTCCAAGTTCTACCTTAATGGTTGGAATATTGACTTTTGGGATGCTCTTCTTCAGGTTGTTCAGGAGGTATTTCAAGAAACTTCTTGTCAGGAGTCTCTACAGACCCTGTTAGGAGCCTCGGATATTAGTCGAATTCTGAATGTTACTCCATGCTTTTCCTTTCATGATGAGTGGATTTTGCCCTTTACCAAGAATGGGAAGTATACTGTCTGCAGTGGAAGTTGGTTAGCATCTAATGAGACCAACTCTTCGGTTACAGAGTCTTTCTTGCTGTGTAACCAAGGTGTAGAAGATGTAAGCCACGTCTTGTTCAAGTGTCCGTATGCAAAACAAGTTTGGTCGCTACTACATCTTGCTCCCTTCCCACAGATGGTTACAGAGTCTTTCGAGAACTACCTCGAGCATATTTTGAAGCTTATATAGGCTCAGTGGCAAATGCCAATCAGTCTATACGTTCGATCCTGTGGGTATTATGGCACATATGGAAATCTCGAAATGGAAACGGCTATTGAAGACGCGAATGAATGGAAACTTGCCAATGAAAAAGTCTCTGAAGAGGTCAACCTTAGGTTCAGTCCAAGAACTGATGAAAGTTGGTCAAAACCAAAAGCAGGTATACTCAAGTGTAACCTCAAACTCGCCTGGTCAGGACCAAACAATTGACAATGTCATTATGGAGCAGCGATGGTCCTCATATCTTTCAAACGGTGGACCCATTTGGTTAGCCTCCGTCTGTGAGAGTGATCGGAGGTTTTGAAGCTCTCCAACGATGGTGTTCTTTATACGAGTTTCGGGCTTCTATTGGCCGTTGATTTTTTGGCCAAGTGCTTTAAATTCTTTCATTTGTTATTGAACCTTGATATCAGTTTTGATGCTTTTAATATTACAGACGAATAAAGAAAAAAAATATTATATCTGAAGTCTGAACTCAACTGAAGATCTGAAACTCAAACCAAAACTAAACTGAAATCAACAGATGTTTTGTAGTAAAGCTAATGCAAACCAGACAATGACCATGGTGAATTGATTCACTTCTTAAATCAAAAGCTACAAAAAATTGAACAGAATCTTGGATTGAACAACATGAAGGCTTATTAAGAAGACACTATCCTGTAACAAAAGAACAAACAAGGTATCTTCCGAGATTTCAAACCAAGAAAATCATCTCCAAAAGCTTAAACAATGACAATATCGGGTTAAATTCTATGCTTGAGCAAGTAAGTTGCCATTTTCCGTAACCTTAGCTTCAGATTCCATCTCTTTAACTGCCCTTATAAGCCCCTGAGTAATCGCGTTCAAGTGCAAGCCTTTCTGCTTCATCTCTTCAAACAGCATCTCTGCTTTTTCCCAATCCAAAGCTTTGAGGCAGTATGATTGTATCAACTTACTGTACTCATCAGCATTAGGCTGCACACCAAAACGATTCATTTCTCTCAGAAGTTTCAGAGCTTCATCATATTCTTCTATCTTGCTATAGCCTCGGATAAGTGCATGATATGTCACAGGACTAAGCTTCTTATGTTTCTTTTTCGCCTCTGCTAGAACTTCTTGAGCTTCGTTCATAAGCCCTCCTTTAGCATAACCGCTGATGATGACAGTGTATGTATACACATCTGGTTTCAAACCTCTACTCTCCATCAACTTTAAAACCTCTTTCGCTTCGTCCAGATCTCCAGTTTTCGAGTAAGCATGGACAAGCAAATTGAAAACCGCGTTCCCAGGAGCAGGCCCATGAGAAATCATATCCAAAAGTAAAGCTTTAGCATCTTTAACATGTTTCATCCTGCACAGACTACGGATAACATCGGAAAATGGTTTTATACCATGTCTCCTAGCTTCTCCAGATAAATCACCCAAAATTTCCTGAGAAAATGTGACAGTCCCATCATTCTTGCTAAGAGAACTTATCAGAGTAGACACAGATCTAGGAGGTGGAGATTTCTCTTTCGTCTTTGCCAATTGGTATACCGAATAAGCCTCTTCAGCCTTCCCTTCCTTACAGAACCAAGTAATGATGTTCCCAATCTGGTCTCCTTCTGGTAACACACCACTCTCAAGCATTTTCTCACATACAGTGCAAGCCCATTCCATAAAAGACCGCTTACAAAGCGCCTCCAGAGTCAAATAATATGTTTTTGCATTTGGAGTAAATCCAAACTCTTCAGTTTTACTAAACACATCAAAAGCAGCTTTAGATTTACCAATTTTCCCAAACAAGGCTATCAATTCATTTAAAATCTCCAAATTCAAAACACTACTATTCTCCTTTTCACCAATCTCCTTAACCAAATCCCACAAACCATAAACATCCATTCTACGTATATCACAAGCAATTGCCAAAAGAAGAGATTCTACAAGTGAGGTGGTAGCAGTAATCTCGTCATTCTTAGTTACCCACTTGAAAAACCTAATCAAATTCTTACCTGAAATTCCTGGGGATTCAAACACTTTTACCACAAAATCTAAGTGTAAATCCACATTAAGAGCTTTAAGACCAAATTCCAAAGACTCCTCATCACTCCGTAACAAAGACAGTACAGATTCGAACTTTTCTTCATCAAATTGATACACCTCGTCAACCTGAGAATCCCCATTTTCTAAAGCGGATCCATCGTCAGTAGCTTCAATTGCAGCAATCTCTGAATCCTTATCTTCACCAGCACCAACAATGGCATCTGCGGAAGTACCACCATTTACACCAAAATCGCCACTTTCTGAAAACCCCAAATCAGAAGTATTCGATTCATTCCCAGGTAACGAGACTGAATTCTCTTCCGAAGAGATCGCAGAGAAGAACCTCAAGTTTCGAGCAGAACCATTTCCAGTTGACTCTACATATGAAAATCTGGAATGGGAGATTAGCGATGGAGTCTGGGTCTTCTTCTTCGATATTCGAGTAGCTGCGAGATTCCGAGATGCATTTTGCGATCTCCAGAAAACAGATCTCCACATTTCTGCTTTCTCCTAAACTATCTTCAACACCAGTTTCTGATTCTAAAACCCAAAACCCTATTTCTCGATCGATTTAGAATGAATTTTGTTGCATTTTTTTGTATTAATAGTAGTTTCAATATGGTTCAACATAAACCAAACCAAACCAAACCAAAATCAGATTCATAACCAATTCAATTCTCACTTAACCGGTTCTCTCGATCGATTTAGGAGAAATTTTGTTGCAAGTTCTTTTTTAATAGTAGTACATTAGATTGTCATTAAACCAAACCAAATCAAAAGATACCAAAAAACCGAACCAAACCCAAATCAAACCCAAAACCAATTCGAATTTCACCTAACCGGTTCTGAACCGAGACAAAGAGCTAAACACAAAAGAGATCACATGCAACGAAACCAAAACCAACAACAAAACCGCTACAAAAAACGCAAGAATCTGCCATGAACCATAAACATAAACCTCAATAAATCTTCCAATCTTCACTTTCCATCGTCCGGTATAATACCGGTTAACATCTTCAATTGTCTTATCCAAAAAACCAACTTTGGTTAACCTCACAGATTTACTCATACCATTCCACATCTCTGCAGCTTCATGATCACTCTTAAGACGGCTTATAAGAACACCTTGTTCTCTAAGCAACCTAACATCTTCTTCTGAATCAATTATTCCATTAATTAGCTCTGTGTAACGAGTGAATACTAATGGTCCTGAAGTATTTGAAGCTTCATAAGCTACTAAGTTTCGAAGAATGGTTTCTGTGTTGATGTCTAGGTTTATTACAGGAAGATGAAACTGACCAGAGTTTGAATCAAATGTTACAGTTGAAATGTTACCATTTGATGTTGGTTTGAATCGAACTCCGGCTTCGTGTAAATCAGAGACTGATGGGATTGTGAGTTCTTCAACACGAGGAGGCTTTTCCATTTCCTGAGCTGATGATTCTTGTGTTCTTATTGTTGCTTCGTTTTGTTCTGTTGTGAATAGATAATCAGCTGATAGTTTCAAAGCGATAAATCCCGGAAGATTCGATATGATTCTCCAAGGATATCTCAAAATCAAATACGTAGATTCAGATGAAAAAGCTCTTTTGATTTTATGTTTAATCCTTTTTAGAAACCTCATTGCTCTGTTTCCGCCATTGTTGTCTGCTCTGTTTTCTTCTTCAAGCTCTTCTTCTTCAATTCTCGGAACGATAATTTGATACAAGAAATCTAATATATGATTGTATTCATGAAACTGAGCCTTCAAAATCTCATCATCTTCGAATCGAATAACGAGAGGAGATATATCTTTGCATAATCCAGTAAGAACAGAGAACAACAGATCATCAGCTACTTCCATTGATTCAAGCTGAAACTCGAGTGTTTTCCTCAGAACAAAAAGTGGGATTTGATTCTCAATCATCATTATATCTCTAAGAATCTCATTATGACCAACTCTGTTAATCAAAGTCTCCACTTTTCTAAAACTGTATATCTTAAGAAACTCGATCAAAAACGACGAATCTATCGCCATTATCCACAACAATGTTTCACTGTTAAACCCAATATATCTATGATAACAAGCTCGAATCTTATTCTCCATGAACTGTAACTTCTCTACAAGATCATGAAATCTGAAAGATTTGAGATGAGTTCGAACTTTTCTCGCGATCATTAGTTTATACCTCTCCATTTCGTGTAGCTCTGGTTTCAGAGAATGATAAGGTCCGATTGAAACTCGATGAGGTGTGTATGAATCTGGATGGCTACACATTAATGCTTTAGGAACTGTGAAAATGCTAGCTGTGACTTTTTCGAGGTCGTGTTCTTCGAGCTCTGTATCAAGACATTTTTGGACATTGATGACCCATCGAGTTTCATCGAAGCTTTGTTGCTCTGAAGATGAAGTAACAGGTATTTTAGGCAACATGATCTAAAGCAGCACAATGTCTTGAATCGAAGTCTTTCTTCTGTTTTCAGTCTGAGATTAAACAGTATAAGAAAGAATAGTTTCGGTTTCTTTATGTAGTTATGGTTTCATTTACAGACTTTACTCTGCTTCAATTGTATTGAAACCGTTCTTTAAGTTTCATCTTTGTTGTATTAAAACCAGAACCAAAATACTGAACCGAAAACAGATATTCGGTTTGGTTTCGGTTCCTAACAAAAAACCGTTTAGTTCCTAGATAACTTTAGTGTTCACTTTGGTTCGGCTCTTAATTGAGAACCGAACAGAACCAAAAATATTGGTTACTTTTGGTTAGTAACTAAATTTTTTTCAAGTATTTAGTTACGACAAATTACCATTAATAACCGAACCAATATTATCATTTATCTAATTCGCTTTTACCTATTCAGAATCGAAAGAACCGAAAACCAAAAACCAACTCAAACGAATCAAAGAATCAAATGCCCACCTCGTTTAGAATCAATTATTTGGTTATATTGGGTTTACTGGCTTCAGTTTAGCCCATTATTTTGGTGAAACATGAACCCAACTTGGCCCATTGGGCCTGACAGTCTTTATTTTGGAAACTATAATGAAAAACAAAACACTAGCCGTTACACAACACCTACTCTTTACTCTGTTCATGATCTGTCCTTCACTTCTGTACACTCCCAACGGTCATATTTGGACAATCCGACCGTTTCAATAACTCTACATAAACACATTTCGATCTTCCACAATAATCACAACTCTCTAGCTATCTTCTACTTCTCAATCTCAAAGTCCAAATCTTTCCAAAACCCAAATCAGAAAACAACATCAATCATGGGTTTAATTCCACAACCACAACAATCAATTCAAGAGTCTCACTTCTACACTCACAAACTCTTCCTTTTCTCAAACTACATTCTTCTCGGAGCTTCATCAAGTTGTATCTTCCTTACTCTTTCTCTCCGTCTAATCCCTTCTCTCTGCGGTTTCTTCCTCATTCTCCTTCACGCCACCACAATGGCAGCTGCTATCTCTGGCTGTGCAGCTGCATCCTACGGTAAGAACCGGTGGTATGCAGCACACATGATTGCAACTGTTCTCACTGCCATTTTCCAAGGCTCAGTTTCTGTTCTTATCTTCACCAACACTTCGAATTTCTTAGAGAGTCTTAACTCTTATGTCCGTGAAAAGGAAGCTTCTATGATTTTGAAGCTAGCTGGTGGACTCTGTGTTGTGATCTTTTGTCTTGAGTGGATTGTTCTTGTGCTTGCTTTCTTCTTAAAGTACTATGCTTATGTCGATGGTGATAATGGAGTTGCTATGAAGAGGACTGGTAAGGTTCAGAGTGATGAGACTTTCAAAAATTCGCCATGGACGATCCCAGTTTGAGAAAATGATATCTTGTTATGTTTGTCGATTGAGAAGAAAGATTTTGTATCAAATGCTAGTTTGATCTGTTGTATTCAGGGTTCGGTTTCTATGTATTGAAGAATTAAATTCGTTTGTTACTTTGTTAATGATTCTCTCTATATATACATGTTTTTGCAGAAGAAAGCTTTTAAATGTTTACTTAAAAGAGAGAAACAATAGCTGAGTTCTATAAACCACACTTAACTTAAAAGAGAGAACAAATTGGTTGAGTTTTATGAACCATACTTTAATTAGAGAGAACATTATTTATTAGAGATGATACAACAGAAAGACAAACAAAAAGGTAAAGCAAACTCTTAAGTCTTGTTCTTGGTAAACAAACATTATTACTAAGAACACTCAAAAGAGCTCTCTTTTGGTCTTAACTAATTCAAACAAGAAACATAACCTAGCCACATAACTTTATCTACAATGTTCAGTATAAAACAAAACATATTCAAATGAGAATTTTCGTGGTACTGGTACTTCTCTGGCCAGATGGTTGTTGAAGAACTTTATGGCTTGCATGAGATAATTTGAAAGAGAAATGTGCACTTAACTTCTTAAGCCCTGATCTCGCGTCCAAAAATCCAGCTGAATGGTATCTTTTTGGCTGCTTCTTTGGCTCTTCCTTGAGCTCTCTCTTCAATTTTGCGGATTCTTGCAGGTAATCCGCAGACAAAGTCCTGTGAAAGACAATGATAAGAGTCGAAAATTTAAGTTCAGGTCACGATCAGATCTTCAAATCCACGAAACAGATCAGGCAGTATAGCTAATATAGTATATACGACCCGAAACTTACTAAGAGACTGGGACAAGTATTAATAAACTTGGAGGTTTCATACCACAAGTAGAATACTGAAGTAAATTAATGTTTCATGGAGATAATTTACCTGTGCCCTGTTTCCTTCACTAGAAAGGCCTGACAAAGTCTTCACATTCCATCGTTCAACAAGAAACTCTAGAATATCAGCATAGTCCTTGGCAGTGTAGACACCGAGTCTTTGGGCAACAGTTGAGAAGTGTTCAAACAGGTTATCATCTTGGCCATCATACATTAAATGTGCAGGCATCGAGATCTTTTTCTTCATCATATCAGCCAAGCCCAAGATCGTGCCATCAGGGTCAATTTCAAAGAGCTTCTCCACAATCTTGGTGTAAGCAGTCTCATGACGCTTCTCATCAGCGGCAATGGTTCCGCATATCTGTGCAAGTTTCAAATCTCCACGATTTTTCGCCAGTCTGGCAGTGTTTCCATGGGAGATGAAGGTCGCTCTTTCTTGAAAGGAAGTGTAGATGAAACCCAAGTAAGGGTTGTTTTCGGTTTTAGGATCCTAAAAGTATAAGACAAATTTTATAAATTATAAATTGCCAGCAAAGAAGAACCACTTTAAATCTATTTTCAGATCATGAAACAAAAACTATTTCTATGTAGCTAACTATACGATATGCAGTTAGTAATTGTAAAGTCAACTCAAGGTTTACAATATAAGTTCCAAAGCTATACTTCCAAAGCAAGTATAAAATTGATAACCATTGTTTTCCTTCCTTGACACACTTAACTAAGGCGCAAATGCAATTTCAGGGGATTAAGGCTTAAAGCAAAAGAAAAGAAAAGCAGAGCTTACCATTCCAGAACCAATCAGGTATTGAATTGTCTTCTCAATCTGCCTCATGTCTACTCGACCAGACAAATAAAGATACTTGTTAAGAAGATCACCGTGTCTATTCTCCTCAGCAGTCCAAGCCCTGGTCCATATAGCCCAAGGAGTAGGACTTGCTCCTGTCTCATCCCTAACTCCATCCAATGTGTTCAACATTGTCTGATAAGTCGGAAGAGCTTCCTCAGTGATCATATCACCAACAAGCACCACAATATAGTCATCAGGAAGTTCCTTACACCTTTCCCTTAACTCCTTGACTTGGTCATAAAATCCTTCTGAGTCAGCTTCCGGAAGAAAGTCTGTTGGCTGCCACGATTTCTCAACAGGTTTTAAATAAGTCAACAAAGTTTCATCAGCCCATCCTTCTAAAGACTTAAAGATCTCTAACTTTTCTGGAGGCATCGAATGTTTCACTTGGACATGCACCTCTCGAGGTGGGATATACAGTTTACTTCCATTTGTAACCTCTCTGTGATTAACCAAACAAAGGTTTCAAATTCTAAACGTATTTGAGCGAGTGATCAATAAATAGACTAAGCAGCAACTACACAACAATCCTGAACAACAACACCTATAGTCTTTCTTAACATAAACAAACAAGAGAATAATGAATTAAGAAATTTATTTGCATAGTAGTAGTCTTATGGGCCAACAACCAACTAAAAAGAAATTCAAATAAACAAAACAAATCATGCATGCATTATGGAACAAAGAAGAAATTAATTTAATTGATATTGTAGACAGAGAGAAAATTAATTTCTTTTGCATGGAAAAACAGAATTCAAATTAGACAATATTTAAAGGTAAGAGAAGGACAATTAGTTTCTATGATCCAAACCAAGCCTGCAGATGAATATGAAAGATGTATACATACAAAGAAGCAAATTCGTCATTTTCACGAACCAAAAACTACATGTGATTATATCTCGATTTTGTCCTCTTATAGAAACCCAGTACTCTACACACACATATACACACAAAGCTACATGTGAAGAAACAAGGTAATATATGCATCGCTGTGAAACTGCATTGGTCACAAAATTGATGAGAACACGAAACTGAATCAATCAAAGCTAGAGATTTATCATCAATAGACAAATTCAAATTCAAAACGATGTCAAAAGGAAGGGATTTAAACTCACGTAGTGGCAGAGCGAATCGTAGAAGCCATGATAACTCTAGAAGATCCGGATCGCCGAACTTGAGAAAGACGATGAACATAAGAAGAACGAGAAGCAACGATCCGATCCATAGACATAGCCATTTTCTTCTACTGCAACTTGATCAAACTCAATCACCAGATTGATTTTGAAAAGAAAAATGTCGATTATTACTATGCTATGATACTGTCAAAAGAAAGGGACTCAAATGTGAAGAACAAAAACTTTGGGCGTGACGATCGAGCCAATTATAAACTTTTTCTTTTCTAAAATATCCTCAGGTTTACGATTATTTACGCTTATGCCACTCCATACAGATATTTTCTGTGCTTCTTTCAAAAGCCCATGGGCCGTTTATTTTATAGCCCAGATTTGGAAGTCCAATAGAAATACAATAAAACGCTAAATCTTTTGTCGTTTTACTCTATATACTATTGGTTACATATCTATAGAATACCCCTCAGCGATTCTTTTAATTACACTCATGCCACTCTGCAGAGTGAACTAGTTAAAAGCACAAACTTCAAGCAAGAAGTAACACCAGTACCAAACTCATTAACATCGATTCATCCACTTAAATCAAAACCAAACGACTGTGTTATCTTACAAGAGATCTACTTAAGTAGTTAAACAAAGAATCAAAAGAGCAAGATCAAGTGTCCTAATAAGTTACCAAACCAGCTTTAGAGTCTCTTCATCTTCAGCCTCTACCAGTTTCTACATCTGTTTCTCTTCTCATACTTGGATTATCCACCAAATGTAAACCCATAAATCCACCGTCTTCTTCTTCACCATTATCAACTTGTGGTGGTCGCTGCACCGCTCCATTCTCGGTTCCTTGCGCTCTTGCTGCTTCCAATACTTGGAAGTAAGCATATGGTCCCCAACCTAGAAAAGATCAAACCTTTTGATGATCAATGAACAATGTAAAAGATGAAATCCTTTTAGCAAATCGTAAATGGATTGCACCTTCGGTGTGATATGGTGGCGGGAAAAATTGAAGATAACAGAATGTAGAGACCACAAGACCTGCAATTTGCAACAATGGTATAAGTTCTGAATGGTGTTTGAAGGGCACAAGCTTGGACCTTCTTGAGTAGATATTGAAAACAAACCTAGCAAGCCTCCTGCAAATACATCTTGCCAGTGATGCCAATAGTCATCAACACGGGAAATACCGACAAGAGCTGCAAATAGCAAAGGGAATATGACTATGCAGAGCTTTGCAACGTGGCCTTTACCGTCAAATGCTTGAACCTTTCCTGATAAATATAGCGATAGAAATCCTAAACCGGCAAAAGACCCTGCAAAAACATTTTAAAGCCTGCAATTTACTCCTTTGCTTCTTTCTGGTTCTGACTAACAGAAACTAAAACGTTTTTTTCCCATAGAATTAGAAATCCTCAAGAAATAAAGAAAAAAGTGAGTAACTTGGTCGTACATGAAGTGTGTCCACTTGGGAAGCTTTTGTGCCCTTCCCTTATGACGCTTTTATCACCATGGCATATAACATCTCCAAGTCTATCATAAACCTGAGAAACATAATCGAGATTCAAGAGGCAGACCAGGATTTATAACGCCATAGTAAAACTGATGGAAACATTTACAGCTTTTCCATCAGGAAAACAACGCCAGAAGAAGTCAGGACGTGGTCGACCAACTGCATTCTTTATAGAATCAGTAAGTACGGCTGTCACCAGAACAGAGTATAACAGACCTGCACATCAAGAAAGGCCAACTATAATGCTGATTATATATGTGAAAGAAGATATTTTGAAACAAACAGTACTCTCCTTCAGAGATTCTGACCTAGCACAGCGTGATGAAGATCATAAACATCTCTTCGACGGAAGTAGATAACGACGAAAATTACCAAAGGCAACAGCATTGCATAGACCTATCATACCAAAGAAAAGAATAGTTATTTATATTGTGAATAACGTTTGAAGGTAATGTTAGAGTTTGACTTAATGGAGGCTTACCGGGACAGACCAAATTGGTACAGTGTTATCCTTTAACGGGTAACTGAGATCAGTCATCATATCTTTACCAACATAGCGATAAAATGGGTGGATTATAAGGAGAATGCACTCGAGAATAACAAGTAACACAAGGATGATCCAATCATGCATGTGAGTCCTTGCAACAGTCATTCCATGTGACCTCACAGTGTGAGCGCCTAGCTGTGCCTCTCTCATCCTGTGCTGCTTAAAGACATAACAACACACCATAATCAAACAGTTTTCATTTCTATGTGACTATAATAATGGAAAAGGAAACAATCTACGCAAGAAAGGTACTTGTAGCATTTCGAAAGCAAGGAATTGGCAAAAGATAGTTACATGGAATCATTAAGAGAGCTATTCCTAGTATACTATTGAGTTCTCCACCAAAAGAGTCCCGCTGTATCACACAGGACTATCCTAAACCACCAAAATGATGTGAAAACAAACAATTTACGGAAACTCCATGTCCAAGTTATGGCATTCGTTAAAACACAAGATTGAGTTTTGATATGGACTAGACTCACCAAAAGACAAAAATGATTAGGGGTACCTCTTTACTATTAGGTTCTATGAGTGGAATGTCAGATGGTGAGTCCCAATTATCAGCAGTTTCTGAAATCTCAGGACCCTGGTTTGTCACAGCCTAAGATCATCCCATGAAATCACATTCTTACAGGTAATAAGTTTAACAGGTAAAGACAAAGAATACCACCCCATAATGCTCCCTAAACAAGATTCTGAAAGAAACAGTTCTAAAAATGTCCTGAGCACATGCAATTTTACTCGATTGAAACATGTGAAATATTGATTTGCTAATGCTAATGGAAGAATCCGATAACAAGGTGATATGAGGTAAGGTCAAACATTGGTAAGCTAAATCTGTATTTGCCATAACTATTTGGTTTTACTTAAGTTCTAAACCCATTTCTTCTAAATTAATCACCTAATATAATAGCCATTCCTGTTCTAGCTGGAAACAAGAGTATAAAATTTAGTTCACACCAAAAGCACCACTTATTTGCAAAGAACTCAAACCACAGAACCAGAAGAAAAAAGAACAGACACCAATAAGAAACTTATGGCCACAAAACAAATCTAGAGCCAAGGGGCACTGAATCGATAACATGAAATTTAGAAAGGTTCACTAAGACTTCTGCAGACTTAACAATCTACAATGAGATCCAAAGAGGCTATCTTCACCGTTGGAACTAGAAGAAACCAAACACAACCTTTAAGGAACAATATCAAACCTAAAGTAAAGATTCAAGCAAACCCACCAATTTCTTATCTTTCCAAAATCATTGATAAGAATCGACAAACCTGGAATAAACCCCCAAAATTCTGAAAACAAGGAAAACTGAAGCAACCCATCGCCAAAATTAGCCGAAGAGAAAGCAATAAAGAGACAAAACAAAAAGGAACAAACTGTCCGAAAAGTAGAGATGAATTAAGAAAGAAGTAGACAGAAACAGACAACACAATTAGAAGATAGACCCTCAATTCAACATCACAGTAAATGAAAGTGAGGTAAGTAGAGCAAAACAGTGACTCTAAGAGCAACCTAATCAACATAAGTGGGAGTGGGCAAATATAAATCTACATCTACAAACATAACCCATGTGGGAAAAACGACTTTTATTCCTCCATGAATATGCAAATGAAGATTCCTTTTTTAATGATATTACAGAACAAAAATTACCTGAATCTGGTCGAATTCCTCGAGTGAAGAACTAATAAAGCAAAAAGGAGATATACCTGAGTTTGATCTAGTCGCTTTATGAATTGCTTGATGCTTTAGCAGAATAAAAAGTCGGTTAGCTAAAAACGCGTATTATACTTTCATGGCGGAAGAAATAAAGAGAAAACTGTTTTGTAATTTCGATGCATTGATGATGATAATTAGAGAAAGGATTTATTCTTGATACCCTTATGTAAATGTTCAATCTTTTGCTATGTTTTAGATTGTTTATTTTTGTTTCTTTTTTTTTCATATTATTCACCTGAAAATTGTTTCATGTTATTAATCATATTCGAAGCAATCTCACCGACCATAAAAGTATATAATAATGTTGCCATTTTTGAAAGATTCAAGGGAGAGACAAATATAAACGGATAGATTTTAGACACTTTGGCGTTACAAATTTTACAGATTTGAAGGAAAGTAAGAAACTTTGTGGCAGAATTTGCTGTAACGTTTCAGAAAGTGATTACAAAGGTAGAATAAAGAGTCACGAGAAGAACAACATATGAATAAAAAATGTGAGCTTTGAACATTGTCATTTTGTTTTCTCTTTGAAACGTTCTTCTTGTTCTAAAGGAACCCAAAGAGTGCCAAACATCCAATCCATCCAAATGGTGTAATGACCATAGTTATGCTTGTGTGTGGTGTGGTGTATCGTATGATATCCTGCACCCATTATAGGCCAAATGTTGGCATGAATGCAGTCATGAATGCTCGCAGTCCATATTGCTTCCAAAAACAAAAGAGTAAGATGTGTTGTAAGATGAATCGGCACTATAAACAGAGCTATTACGTGTGGTAAAGCTTGAAGTATTCCGTCTAATGGATTGAATGCTAGTCCTGAGAAACCAGAAATATGTTAATTAATATTAGGGAATATATTTCACATCAGAAGTTGGAAAAGATCTTAACTAATATATATAAGATATGGATCACTCCATTCATTGCCAATTGGTTTTGAGTTAGAGTCTCATATTCTAATATGGTATCAGAGCCCACGATCCACACTGTCCAACCCAATCTGACCCAAAGTTGGTCCAGTTATCAATAAGTCATGCCTAATATTGGGGTTGTCGATCCATCCCCCGAACATACGAGATTAATGGCCAGAGAGTCATCATCTCGAGGGTGCGTATTAGAGAATATATCCCACATTGGAAGTTGGAATAGGTCTTAACTAATATATATATAAGATATGGGTCACTCCACTTATTGTCAATTAATTTTGAGTTGGAAACACATATTCTAATAAGTAATGAGTTTGATATAATAGAGAACACAACTTGTCTTACCTGCAAATGGAGAGAGTGTGTTTTGTTTGTTGTAGATATGGTGAGTGACATGAAGATGTTTATAGAGAAACTCAATGTCATGAAGCTCTTTGTGAACCCAGTAAATCATAAACTCAACTAAAACAAGATAGAGGACAGTGTAAAGCAAACAGAGGAACCAGTTGAATTGGTCAAGTGTAGAGTAACATTTGGTCCAGCCATGCTCGACCATGTACTCAGAGACAGTTGGAAGAAGTGTGTACCAAGGCAATGCTTTCATTGATACGTATATTTGCAGAAGCATTGACTTCCTTGTAGGAATAGAATCTGAAGTAAACAAACACAGAATACAAGAAAAAACAAGTAACAGTTAGAAGTAAGAACCATAGGTTTTCAATCTTGAGCTCAAGTTCAATTGACAGATAACAGTAACAGTAACAATCCATCAGGCGATATAATCAATCAAAGGAACAAGAAAAGAATATTGGTGATACTCAAAACGGTAAGGCACATTGGACAAAGTCCTATAATGAAATTCAGCTCGAAAAAGATTCATAACGGGTAAGTCACCTCATCACTAACGGCACAAGCTGAATCACGGACGAAACAGATGAGCTAACTAACATTCATAAAGATTGGTATGAAATCAAATCGTTAACATTTAAAACGAGACAGACAGGCTGAATCAATCACGGCAAATTAACAAAAAAATAAAAGGAAACATCACGCCAATTAACATTAATGATGATTGATTTGATGAAACGAAATCAGCGAGCTGCTCAACAATAAAAAGAGAAGAATCAAAGCGGCAAAGGACATTCATTTTCATTCGATAATCCACTCTGTAATTGTAATACATATCAATTGTAATCCTAAAATTAAATAAAGACTTTAGGATCAACAAATATCTAGTCACCTTTGGGGACGTAAACGTTGACTTTAAGGTAATAAATGTAGAAGCACCAGAGGAAGCTGGAGATGAAGTAGAGTATGGTCCCGGCAAGATAATTTCGAAGCCATGTCTGAAGGAAATGTGGTAATGATTCCCATAGATTCGCCGGTAAAAGGTGACTTAGAACGATTTGGTTGTAAAAAGAGGTCTCGTTAACGAACAACTGATTATAATCCACCGTAGTTATCGCCATGAATCAGCTGAGAAACGTCAAACTATGCTAAAATGTTACTGAAGATAGTGTGCGAGAGTGAGAAAGAGAATATGCAGTCACGTCTTAGATAGGTGTGAGTAAGAGTCACGAGAAGAACAACATATGAACAAAAAGGTCTAAAAACTTTGCAGCAGAATATTGCAGTCACGTTTCTTAAACCACAAAGTGATTGGATCAAAGTTGTAAGAATGTGAGCTTTAAACATGTTCATTTTGTTTTCTCCTTGAGACACTCTTCATGTTTTGAAGGAACCTTAAGAGAGCCAAATATCCAATCCATCAATAAGGTGTAATGACCATAGTTATGCTTGTATGTGGTGTGGTGTATTGTATGATATCCTGCACCCATTATAGGCCAAATGTTGGCATGGATACAGTCATGAATGCTCGCTGTCCATATCAACTCCAAAAACAGAAGAGATAAATGTGTTGTAAAATGAATCGGCACTATAAACAGAGCTATTATGTGTGGTACACCTTGAAGAATTCCGTCTAATGGATTGAATGCTAGCCCTGAGAAACAAGAAAAACGTTAACACTCGACTTAAGAGGTGAAGTAAGGTCGAATTTGATCTGATAGGATCAAAAAGGAGTCACCTTTGATACAACAACATACTTGGATTGAGTTGAGAACTCAAAACTTGACTTACCTGCAAATGGAGAGAGTGTGTTTTGTTTGTTGTAGATATGATGAGTCGCATGGAGATGCTTATAGAGAAATTCAATGTCATGAAGTGCTTTGTGAGCCCAATAAATCCCAAACTCAACTAAAACAAGATAGAGTACAATGTAAAGCAAACTGAGGAACCAGTTGAACTGGTCAAGTGTAGAGTACATTTGGTCCAACCACGCTCGATAATATACTCAGAGACAGATGGGAAAAGAGTGAAACAAGGTAATGCCTTCATTGACACACATATTTGCAGAAGCACTGACTTTCTTGTAGGAACAGAATCTGAAGTAAACAGACACAAAATAGAAGAAACCCACAAGAAAAACAGTAAGAGAGTTGTAACACAAGTAAGAAGTAAGAACTATAGGTTTCTTATCTTGAGCTCAAGTTTAATCAACAGATAACAACTGTGGACCTAACATTAATCCATAAGGCGATATAATCAAAGACGTAATGATAAAATAACCTTTGGGGACGTAAACGTTGACTTTAAGGTAGTAAATGTAGAAGCACCAGAGAAAGCCGGAGATGAAGTAGAGTATAGTTGCAGCAAGGCAATTTCGAAGCCATGTTTGAAGGAAATGTGGTAATGGTTCCCATAGATTCGCCGGTAAAAGGTGACTTAGAATGATTTGGTTGTATAAAGAGGTCTCGTTAACGAACAACTGATTGTAATCCACCGTAGTCATCGCCATGAAACGTCAAACTGTGCTAAAGTTTTACTCAAGATTGAGAGAGAAACAGAGAGAGAGAGATATAGTCAACAGGACCTTCGTGATCTGTAGCTACAATTTCAGATGAAGAAAACTTATATATTTAATGTTCAATTATTGTCATTAGCTTCAAGCTCAACTCATGTTAAACGTGCCCGGTGTGGACCATCCAGTCGGACCGGTTAAACCGAGATAGAGATAGATAGAAAGTTTGAAGGCTTCTAATGATTTGAAAACATTGGCTTAAGCCAACACGTAATGTCGTAGAGTACCATTAAATGGAAGGACCAGTGGTCTTGTGAATCAAACATTTGCTTAAAGGCTAAACCCTTAAACTCTTAAGAATGTGATCACATAGATCAAACCTCTACTGTTTAAACTAGACAACAAAACTCCAGTCATTGTTTCTAACAAAAATAATTGGAAAGGTTGTAACTTTGAACAACAACAATCAAGCAAAACAATGTCGAATGAGCATACTTCTCACTTAGCTTTCTTGAAGCTGTCTTTATTGTCATCTTCTTCTAAGAGAGGATCTCTAAGTGAGCCAAACATCCAATCCATCCATATGGTGTAATGACCATAGTTATGCTTGTAAGTGGTGTGATGTATCGTATGGTAACCTGCACCCATTACTGGCCAGATGTTGCCATGAATGCAGTCATGGATGTTCGCTGTCCATATCGCTTCCATGAACAGAAGACCTATATGGGTTGTGAAATGAATTGGCACTATAAACAGCGCTATTACATGCGGTACAGCCTGAAGTATCCCATCCAATGGGTGAAACGCAAGCCCTGTAAACCAAAATATTAGGATGTTGCAAGTCACATTAGATGCCACATTCATGAATAAACCAAGACACACTCCAAGCAAGTTGAGAAAAAGAATTTTCTCGTGGTTCCTAATCAGTCTGACACCTGAAGAGAAACAAAGGTATAAACTTGGCTAATGCACAATGTCTCTCTAACATATGTGAAGTAAGATAACTGTCACCTTTCTGGCTACTTTTGTGAAAAGGAAATGCAAAATATGATTTGAGTTATAAGAAGATGTTCACAATGTCTTTGCTGGTGAGAAACTTAATGCTAGAGGACTCTCAAATATTAAATGTTGAAGACACTTACCAGCAAATGGAGAGAGTGTATTTTGCTTGTTGTAGATATGATGAGTCGCATGGAGATACTTATATAGAGGCTTAATGTCATGAAGCTCTCTGTGCATCCAATAAATACCAAACTCAACCAAAACAAGATAGATCGCAATGTAAACAAAATAGAGGGTCCAGCTGAATTCGCCTATTTTAGAGTAACATCTGGTCCAACCATGTTCAATCATATACTCGGAAACAGTTGGAAGAAGAGTGTACCAAGGCATAGCCTTCATTGCTACCCATATTTGCAAACGCATAGCTGTCTTTGTAGGAATAGCATCTGAAACATAACAGATCAAAACAGATTTTAAGCAAAGACAACAAGCAAAGTTTACCAGAAACACAAATGTGTTCTTAATATCGAATAAGTCGAGACTCAACGTAGACCATCACTTCAACTACCAGCTTAAGTGGAGTTATTGCCAAGTACAGTAGAGTATTCAACTTTAAAGATCTAAACTTATTACTCAACAACCAACCATCACACAACATCTACGTCAAAAGCTCAAATCTAAATCAAAGTACAGTACAAATAAAAAGACCCTTTTCCTCAAATTGAAAATCGACAACAACCAATCAAAGTCCAAAATCCAAACAATCATAAGAGAAATCAAAGTCGATACCTTTGGGAAGGTAAACATTGAGTTTAAGGTAATAGATGTAGAAGCACCATAGGAATCCGGATATGAAATAGAGTAGGGTTCCGGCGACGTAATTACGGAGCCAAGTCTGGAGAAAATGCGGTAAAGGTTCCCAGAGATTCGCAGGGACAAGATAACTGAGAACGATCCGATTGTAAAACGAAGTTTCGTCAACAAACTGCATCAAATAAGTGTGATTCGCCGCCATGTGAATCAAAAATCCACCGAGATCGGTGCTAGAAAATGAGAGAAGATTCGTCGGATTGAATCAGAATGAGTCAACAGTGGTAATGCATTGCATTGCAGCACATCAGAGTTTGGTGAGTTGGATTTTTCTGAACTCTCTCATGTTCATCAAAAATAATAAACCCAATTTTATATTTATCGAAATAGCTGTAATTCTAACCCAATATTTTTGTTTTATTAACAAATCAGACCTTATATTTGTACATTGCACATAAAACCACGTCACTATATCTTTGAATGGAAGAATATAAAATCACAACCTCTGTGTTGACTCGGAACCAGTCTGGTTAATAGGATGGCCATTTTGGTTTAATTTTGACTATGGTTTAGCTTCGTTTTGGTTTGGTTAATTTAGTTACATAAAAATTCAAACCAAATTTAATAAAATTTATTATGGTTTCGCTTTAGTTTGAATCGGTTTATATTCGGTTTGAATTAGTTTGTTTTGGTTTTAGTGTAGTTAAACAAAAATAAGTTGAAAATATGTTTAAAAAAATTATTTAAAGAAACATTAAAATTATAATAATAAGATAAGAGAAAAAGTAGTATGAAATATATTAATTTCTTAATATTTTAAAAAAGAAGTAATAATGTTATAGATAAAAACTTTTACTAAATTAAGAAAAACTAAAAATATCAATGTGTTAACATATATTAATAATTTTAAAATATTTAATAAAATCATTAATGAATAAATAAAATAAACATATTAGTTTATGGTTTCGTTTGGTTTGACACAAATATGCTAAAAATTGTAGTAAATTCATATGAAACTGGTTTCTTTTCAGAAGAGTTTATTCATATTGATTTCTCTTTATCTATGAATCATAAAATAGATTTCTTCGTCTGTTAAAAAATTGATGTGATTCATCATCATTGTTCCACACAAATGCTTTTTCAACCAATCTTGACGAAATTTGAGTTGACAAAAAAATAAACTATGGGTATAAGTGTGTTAGAATAAAACGTAGGGGTGAGATTAGTAAAAATTGAAAAGTTAAGGGGAAGAATTAGGAAGAGAAAGAAGAAGAAGTTGTTAAGATTCGGACGAGAGATATTTAAGATGCTTGTTGGTCCTTTGGAACTTGTAGGCTTGTGGCAGTTATTTAAGATGACGTGCCCGCACGTGGAAGGGGTCAACAATCACGTGCCGTCAATACGAATCTAAAAGTTATCAAACGGCGTTTGACCCATAATTTCTTAATGGGCTCATTAAATAAGGCCCATATATAAACCCGAATTAATTTGTTTTTTAACAATAAAACCCAAACCATTTTTCAATATTTTTTTTGGTTTGACCATTTTTTTCATTTTTTGCAACACCCAAATTATTTTAAATTATTAAACGGACTAATATAATAATTAATATTTATTATATTTCTTTACATTTATTCATGATTTGATTTCAAATTTTTTATTTTTCTTTTCAGTTTTGTTTAAAATATTTTTTTTTGTCAACAATATTGGGCCACAACTGACCGGCCCAATAGCCAGGTTCAGGCGGTGAGACTCGATCCCGAGATGTGCAAGTGCGCCTGCCATTTAGTGGACTTACCCCTGCCACTAGACTAAAGGCCACTTGCATTTAAAATAATTAACAGTGTAAAATTACACAATCATTTTTTAATAAATAAAAATTATTTTCGTATTTTTCTTTGCATGTAATCTCTAGAACTTTAAACCATCAAATTTTTTTTTAAAGTATTATATTAAAAAGTTAGCTTATGTTTCATTGTAAACTTTATGATAAAAAACAAAAGGATTAACAACTAACTATTTTATTATTTTGTCAATGTAAAATCATTCACTAATAAATTAAAAAACCTTATGTTTACATACGAGAAATCACAAACATGGACTAAATAATAAATTACGAAATTTAGAATGCTAATATCAAATTAATCAAAACCACTCCTAACGGAAATCTTCCAGCTTTTTTTCAGTTAATTAGTTAGAATTATATTATTTATCAAAAACTTTTATTTTTGACGATATTAAGTTTTTTTCTATATTTTATTAATGAAATAGTAAATTTGGAATTATATTTGTACTATATGAAAACGTTTTGAACATTGTTATACAATTTATGACTTGTCGGTTTTAATTAAATACTTGTAATATATAACAACAAAAAATTTTTAGGACGTGAGAGTGAGTCATCATGAAAGTCCACGTGGACAGCTAATAAACGGCCCACAAACCACGGACGGACGTTAATTCCGTCGGCAAAACACGTGATTTCTTTTAACATCTGTCACTTTTCAAGTTAAACATCTTTACCCCACATTTCTATTTATTTTCATTTTAGACCCCATAGTTTTAAATTTGCAGTCTCACCTTCCTCTGTTTATAAAAACATACGATTTGGGTAAAGATAAAAGCTTTGAGTCTTCCATTGACATGGGCGTTTAGCTTATACTTAAGATTTATCTAACTTATACGGATTTAGATTCGTAATCGTGAGTTTTGGTGTTATGGAGATCGCTACTGTTGTTAAAGCTAATGGTGGTTGTGAAGCGGATCGGAGACGGCTTCGTCGATTGAGATGCTCTGTTAAGGATTACGATTGGGGCAAAATTGGATCGGATTCACTCGTGTATAGAGTTTATACAGCGAGCTCAGATTATCAGATCGATTCTACCAGACCTTACGCTGAGCTTTGGATGGGAACTCATGAGTCTGGTCCAAGTTACTTGGAGGATGCTGATGGATCCAGTGGTATGTCTCTTAGATCGTGGATTGCTGAAAACCCTAAATCTCTTGGAAATAGGGTTTTGGAGAAATGGGGTTGTGATCTTCCCTTTCTGTTTAAGGTATAGACATTATACATTGCCACATTGTTCAATTTCGCTTAAAGTTACGATTTTTTGAATTGATTTTGCTCATTTCGTCTGATCGAGAGTTGAATCTTTACTGTTATGTTATGAGATGCAGAAATGTGATTTAAATATTGTAAAATTCGGTAGGTGTTGTCGGTGGCAAGGCCTTTGTCGATTCAAGCACATCCTGATAAGAAACTAGCTCAGAAATTGCATAAAGCTCATCCAAATCTTTATAAAGATGACAATCATAAACCAGAAATGGCTTTGGCTTATACTCAATTCGAAGCTCTGTGTGGGTTTATACCTCTTCAGGTATCATGGCTAACCTTATCACTATCTTTATCTGCTCTTCTGCTTTTTTTTTTTCTCTTTTTTCTGCTTTTTGGTATTTGCATGGCCCACTTAGTTTCTCAATTTCGAGAAGTATGACACAGTGTCGGTTGGTCTGTTCATGTAGTTTTCACGATGAGAAATCGTTTTGTTTACATGAATTATGGTCAAAGTCTTGAGTTTTTGAGATTGGATTCTCTGTAAATAGATCTGTTTCTGTTCATCTTTTTCTTTGGATATATCTTACCAAAACTTTGGAAACAAGTTGACTTTCGAGAGTAGCACTTCTACAAGTTATTTAGCTTATTAAAACTTTAGGATATTAGTTTATACTTCTGATTTGAAGGATCTAAACTTCTTCTTGTAATGTTGTTGCAGGAGCTTAAGAGTGTCATTCGAGCTATTCCGGAGATTGAGGAGCTTGTTGGTAGTGAAGAAGCAAACCAAGTGTTCTGCATTAGTGAACATGATGAGGAAAAAGTGAAATCTGTTGTCCGAACTATCTTTACGCTGCTAATGTCTGCAGATCCGGATACAACAAAGAAAATTGTGTTTAAACTTAAACGCCGTCTTCATATGGAAAGTCAGGTTTGTTACCATCTATTTTGCTTGATTGTTAAACGCCGTCTTAAGGATTTTTTCTCTTACTTTCCATGTAAATGTCACTGTCTGAAACCTTGTCAACTAATGCAGGAACGCCAACTGACTGACAAGGAACGGCTTGTTTTGAAGCTAGAGAAGCAATATCCAAATGACATTGGAGTAATATCTGCATTTTTCTTCAACTATGTGAAGCTCAATCCTGGTGAAGCCTTGTACCTTGGTGCAAACGAGCCCCACGCATACTTATATGGCGAATGCATTGAGGTCATGGCGACTTCAGACAATGTAGTACGAGCTGGCCTCACTTCCAAGCCTCTGGATATTCAAACACTTTGTTCCATGCTCTCATATAAACTGGTAAACTTTTGAAACCATAATCAAAGTATATTACAAGTCTTTTACAGCTTGGTTACTGATATCTCATTTCCGAGTTTCAGGGATTTCCTGAAATCCTAAAGGGATCAAGGATTCGACCATACATCACAAGATACCTCCCACCTTTTGAAGAGTTTGAAGTTGATATGTGTGATCTTCCCTGTGGAGCATCGACGATATTTCCTGCTGTTCCAGGCCCTTCTCTTCTGCTTGTACTACACGGTGAAGGAAGAATGTCTACAGAGGCTTCAGCAGATGGAATTTCAATGGGTGATGTTTTATTTGTGCCTGCAGATACTGTGATTCACTTGAGGTCTACATCTGACTTGAAGCTGTACAGAGCAGGAGTGAACAGTAGGTTTTTGTATTCTCTATAGTGACATAAAAGTGTTTTTTTTACATATTCAGCTATTGTATTATTTAATTTAATTGTTAATCCCACTTTATGTGCCCAGAGTTTACAAATTTAATGTGGAAATTTTGAGATTATGTTTCTGAAACCAAGAATGCATATAGATATAACATCTTTTTAAACAGAACTTTGAAGACGACTGCGAAGTTGCTGAAACAAGACAATCTTTTTGAGTTTTGCTCCCAAACAAAATCAAACGCTCTCTATCCGACAAAAAAGAATAAAACCAACATTCATCTCTTCAAGCTTCAGTGATTGGCTTCAGTGATTGGGTACTCGAAAACTACATCTCTGCCTGTCAGTTTCCTGTACACACCCACCATTGTCTCCAGCTTGTACTCGGTGTTGTTCTTCTCCTTGGCGTCCAAAAAGACCTGCCAAAAGTTTGAAGCGATGAAAAATGTTACAGAACAGTTTAAAAGTCAATGGATGAAGATCAATGATTTCGAAACTGTTTACCTTCATGACCTTGGTGCCATCGAGACGGTATCTGGTTCTCTTTCCAACAATCTCTGCAGGGTAAGCAACATCCTCGAGCATTGCTTCTTGGACAGAAGTGAGAGTTCTGTTGCGTGGTCTCTGAACAGCTGAGCCTTTCTTTGGGGGGCGCATGATTCTTCTGGTGGCAACAAAGATAACATCTTTTCCACTGAACTTCTTCTCAAGCTCTCTGACAAGTCGAGAATGAATCTTGCGGAAAGCTTTTCTCAATCTGAATGGAACATAGATCACAACAGCTTTGCGGCTGGCAGAAATATCCATATGACTGCACAAAGAAATCAAAGGAGATATCTTAGTAGGGAAACTGTGATTGAAATCTTTCCAACACCGAAAACTAGTACATACACTGCTTGGTTAATGTACAGATCTTTCAAATCGCTTTTCAGCTCCTGGTTGGTATTCTCCAAGTCAAAGAAAGCCTGCACAAACAAAGAAAGCAACAAACTCATGGATGAACAACTGGGAGGAAAAGAAGACCAAGACAGTCACAGGAAGAAGACAGAAAGACAGCAACAACAAGCACCTGAGCAACAGTCTCTTCAAACTCCGTTGGTGCCACACCCTTATCCTTGTGGATCTTGTTCTGAGCAGAAAACATCTTGACAGATCTAGAATGGTAAAAATGTAATGACATAGATATTAGCCAATCAATTATTGGTACCATTCGTAACTTCAATGATTTCAATGAGACTTTAAAGCAGTCTAAATTCACACACTGATCCAACAAGTTTCATCAGCTTTTCCA
This sequence comes from Lepidium aucheri, assembly GCA_900406435.1. Taxonomy (NCBI): domain Eukaryota; kingdom Viridiplantae; phylum Streptophyta; class Magnoliopsida; order Brassicales; family Brassicaceae; genus Lepidium; species Lepidium aucheri. Next base: position 48,737 of record OVBA01000193.1, read on the forward strand.
ACTTTAGGACGGACATTTCATAAAAATGCACAAAACATTTTAAACTGGAGTGAGAGGTACACTATCAAATCTACATTGAAGTAAAGTTACTCGGTTCCTTGCTCTTTAAGACCTAAATCACTCAGCAAAATATGGTGCAATATGCAATTCAAGCATTGAAATTTTACTCATTTTCTCAATTACTAAAACACACACACACAGAGTTTACCGTAAAAAAGAGTTGTTAATTCAGTAATTACATACAATTTCCTCTACTGTGTATATAATTAATCAGATAGACTAAGTTCAACCCTAATTAAACCCTGTGAATTACACCTCTCACTAAAGCTAATATCTTCCTCCAAACAACTTAGAAGAGCGAGTAGACTAATAACAACATCGAGTAATCACCAAAAAGAAACCCATTTGCAAATTCTTCAGAAACGATAGTAGATAGAGAGGTAATCTTTGAAGCGTACCAGTTAAGAACGACGAAAAGCCTTAGAAGGTGAAAAAAGTTTACGGCTTTCAGAGCTTCAGTTCGGAGAGGCAACACAAAAATGATGAAGCAAAGGTTTATATATCAAAGAGTTTCCAAAGATCCCTATTTTGAACGGTCTGGATTTAATCATAACTATGCCCGAATTGGGCTGTCTATAGGCCCATTAAAAACCAAGTAGCCCAATGTATATAACTTATTTCGAGCTAAAACTGTTTATACCCTAAATGGGCTTTAAATAGCCCAATAGGTCTGTCGAAGATCCCAATTTTTAACGGTCTGGATTTAATCATAACTCTTTATATACGAATTGGGCCGTTAAAGCCCATTAAAACCAAAAAGCCCAATTTATTTGAGTTATTTCGAACAAGCCCAATAGATAACTGTTGATGGTTTTTAGGTTAAACAGGCGGCCGACAAAAAAACAATTATAACCGACTTTTGTTTCTTACATAACGATTTGTCCACAAATACTATGGTCTCTATATATACTTATGCGAATAATAATCAAAAAGTATCATTGTCGCAAACGACATCGTTTTCAATAATAAGACCTTATTCACTTTTTATGCTATAAAGTGTCTCCTTCATATTCACTCTTATCGCCGCTGTTTCATCGTGAATTTTCAGGTATATTTCTTCTTCTTCTTCTCTCTCTCTCTCTCTCTCTTCTATATCAAGCTCCGTTAATGGCGGATCTGAGTTGTATATTTCTTATTTTATTCGTTTATCTTTGGTTTTGTGAAACTTTCCGTTTTCAGTAACAGTCAAAAGAATTTATGTTGTATGAAATTGGTTTCTTATAGTCAACGAATTAGTTGGCATTTTCTATTTCAAAGGGCAGTTTTTATATCTTAATCCAATCTCTCTGAATTTCAAAATGATAATTTGTTTGAATTTTCGTCAATTCCTTCAAATTCAACGGCAATTTGTGTGAAAGCTGGACGAATTTAGGGGAAATTTGTCCAGATTTTACCAAGTAAATCTTATTTCTTATCCGTTGAAGTTTCGAAATTAGAATCCTTTATTTTGTTTCTGATTCTTCTCTTGTTTCACTTTAATGCACAGATTAGGCGTTCTTCTGTGGATCAAAGTGGTTCGAAGATGAATCATTGTAACCTTCAGCAGAACGCCTTCATGTCTCGTGAAGATTCAATGGGTTATGTTTATGATCCAATGGAGGACTCTGTTGTTTGTCCTAAGCCTCGTCGTGTTGGAATCCTCGCTAACAACGTTGCTCGTCCCCTTAGATTTCACTATAGGTATAAAGTTCCTTCCTTTGATTATCTTGTTTCACAAACTTAATATCTTTGTCTATTGTTGATATGCTTTAGTTTGGTGTTCACAGTCAATCAGGAGCATCTGATTTATGTGATTATAATGCTGGAGAAGAACTTTTGGACATAATTCGTAGAAAGGTATGTTTTTGCCCCCAATCTGTTTCAAATTGGTTCATTAAAGCAATGTGTACTGAATTTGACTTGTCTTCTTTGATTCCTTAATGGAAGTTCTTTGTATAGATTTCACCTGCCTGAACCATGGATTTAAGATGCTTGTTTATGCCTCTACAGGATGATTTCCAAAGCTTCTATTGTTTTAGTTTTTGCATCGAATGATTGTTTAACGTTATATTAGCCTATAGAGATTGATCTGTAGTTGAATTTGTAAAACATATTGTCTCCATGTACTGTATATTGAGACAATGGAAGTTCTTTCTTTAGATTTCACCTGTCTGAACTATGAATTTAAGATGCTTGTTTATCCTTCTACAGGATGGTTACCAAAGCATCTATTGTTTTAGTTTTCCGACCTGTTCAACATTAAATCAATGTTTACTGGATTTTACTTGTCTTCCTCCGTTCCGTAATTGAATCTCTTTGCATAGATTTCACCTGTCTGAATTAAGAATTTATGATGATTGTTTATCCTTCTACCGGATCGTTTTCACTTTTCAAAGCTTCTATTGTTTTAGTTTTTGCGTTAAATGATTAAACATGATTGTTTAATTATATAGTAGTAGCCTATAGAGGTTGATCTGTAACTAAATTGGTAAACACATTAATATCCATTTATTGCGTACTGAGACATAAACTATGATTTTGTTTTATTTTTCTCTATAAGATGGTTTTCAAAGCTTCTATTGTTTTAGTTTTCCGTCGAATGATTGTTTAAGTATATAGTAGTAGCCTATAGAGATTGATCTGTAGTTGAATTGGTAAACACATTAATATCCATACATTGCGTATTGAGATCTAAATTATGATGCTTGTTTTATATTTCTTTATAAGATCGTTTCCAAAGCTTCTATGCTATAGTTTTCGAATCCAATGATTGGTTAACTATATAGTAGCCTATTGAGATTGATCTTTAGATGAATTTGTAAACACATTGCCTATATGTTGTATATTGAGATCTAAACTATAATTCTTTGTTTTCTGTAGGAGGAATCGGTATCATCTCTAGCTTTATCATCTCCGTATTTTCATGGTTCTCCTCCGAGCAGAGCAGCAAACCCATTAGCTCAAGATGCACGCTTTGGAGATGAGAAACTCATCTCTGTTTCACCATCACTCTCTCCTTTCCTTCCATCTGCATCTCGTGTCAACGGAGGAGGTTGTGGTAGAATGAAGTTTGGTGTAAAACCAGCAACTGTTAGAGTAGAAGGATTTGATTGCTTAAACAGGAACAACCAAAGCTCACACATCCCTGCTATGGCCTAAACAAAGAAGAATGATCAAAGAATCACAAAGTGTACATAAAATCCAGAATCAAGAGTCCAAATTTTGAAGCAGGTATATATAATTTTGAAGAAGAAGATGAAAAGTAAGACATTCGAGGCTTTTACAACAGATTTCTGTAACTATGATGAGGTCAATGTTGTGTGTGTATATTAAGAGTTAAGATTGAGTCTTTATGTGTTTTAAGTTATGTTCTTAGAGTCTCATTGTAATATATTAAAATCCCAATTAGTAGTAAAGTTTCTTCTTTTTATTGTAAATTGTAATTTTGATAAATTCGAAATGTTAATGCTTTGTATTATTCTTACAAGCTTCCGTTTGTCTCGTTGACTTCGTAACGAAGAAGATTCCTTCAATATTGTCGGAAACAAAACTTCTAATTGTGTTTTTTTTTTTGTCTAACGACAGTATTTTTTCGTTACCATAATACAGCGGGTAAAAAACGAACTATGGTGTTAAGTCTTTAGTTGGATCATCCTAACCACCAGACTGAGAACAATTCGGTTAACTAATTGTGTATTTAGTGTGTAAATTGGATTTATTGAAACCAATTAGTCTTGTTTAGAACTCATTAAAATTAAAACCAAAATCATGAAGACATAATTTGTTGTGGAATACTAATTATAATACAGAATGATGTATGAATAATAATAAGCTTCAAACTATTCATTCTGATATAAATTAATTAAACTGGATTTAGTTATAATATCAAAGCTGACTTTATGAACTAAACAAGAAGTGATTAAAGATAATCATATTGATATTAATAATAATTAGATTATTACGAAACCGTCTGCGAATAGAGCACAAAAATCCGCCCACAGTGATACATAAGAAGAAAAAATCAAAAACAGGAAACCAGAAACCAGTGTTTGGTTTTGGACAAGTTAAAAGCGGTTTTATGATTCTTTTTTCCACAAAACCAGGAGCTAAGTGTGGGCCCTATTTCTCTAAATGAATCTCATATGGTTGAAATGTGGCGATTCGACCAAATTTCTCACGCGCGTGCGTGAAATTCACGTGTTTTGTCCTTGCAATTATCACTATTTTTTGGTAAAAATAGTAGATAATGTATGTAGTTTTAAAAATTGATTATATTAATAAACACTATAATATTTTTACCAAAAAATTTAATAAGCACTATAATATACACCCTATGATATTTCAGATTTTTTCATGTGGATTAAGGAATTATTTAATTTTTATCTTTTAATTAATATTAGTAATTTAGTTTTAGATAATAACTTTTTAGCCTATTAAAAATTAATCTGCATATTTTAAATAAATATAAATATAATAAATAAAAAGTGAAAAATTTATATAATTTGAAATAATTATTTTTTTAAAAAAATAATATAATTTGGAAGTGAGGGTCTCACAAAAGTTCTTCACCTACAAAATTTGACAAAAAGTAACATAATAAAAAAAATATTTTTTGATTTTAATATTAAAATATGGCACTAGTAATATTATACATCTGATGCATATAAAGTATAAAATATTTTAAATATTCAATATTTTATTAAAGTAATAGATAATTGTATATATGGTTTTGTACCAAAAAAAAATTAAAATATTTAATTAAAACATTTATACATTTTCTCAACAAAATTTTCTACTTCAAGAATATCTACAACTATGTAATTTTTTTGTAAGTGTTTTTTAAAAAATTACGAATTGGTCAGATACGATTCACATCCACATCCAAAAATTTTGGAAGGACTGTAAAATATAATTTATGATTTATTAAATTAAATATTATAGCATGTGTAGGACACGCGCATGACGACGAAAACTAAACTTCAGAAGAAGCAAAACCTTGAATAAGTGATATAAAAAACAGCGGCGGTTCTGGAATAAAAAGAAAGAGATTTCGCAATTAAGCGAACTAATAAAAAGACAAAAATAGCCCTGTTTTTGGAAAAACAGCTTTGTGTTCTTCTCTCTGTCTTCTTTCTTCTTCCCTTGGTTTTATATCTCTCCTCCCAAAACCCAGGGGCTTCAAGCTTCTTAACCCATAAATCTCTTTCTTATATAATTACTTAATCTCTATCACCACTTCCCATTAAGTCTCTTCATAACTGAATCAAGTCTTCAAATCAAGTTCTGTTTTTGTGTTCTGTTTGATTGTTGTTGTTGTTGTTGTAAGAAGATTGGTGTTAAAGATGAGGATGAGTTGTAATGGATGTAGAGTTCTTCGTAAAGGATGTAGTGAAGATTGTAGTATAAGACCTTGTTTGGCTTGGATTAAATCTCCTGAAGCTCAAGCAAACGCAACTGTGTTTCTCGCTAAGTTCTATGGTCGTGCTGGTCTTATGAACCTTATTAACGCTGGTCCTGAACATCTTCGTCCTGGTTAGTAAAAAAAGTCTCTCTTTTGAACCTAAAACGACGTCGTTTTGTGTGATCTAAATGTTTATGAAATTTGGTGAATTTTTTGCAGGAATTTTCCGATCATTGTTGCATGAAGCTTGTGGAAGGATTGTGAATCCGATCTATGGTTCAGTTGGTTTATTATGGTCAGGAAATTGGCAACTTTGTCAAGCTGCTGTAGAATCTGTAATGAAAGGAGAACCAATCACAGAGATTGCTCCTGAAGCTGCAACAAATGGCCAAAGTCCACCATTAAAGATCTATGACATTAGACATATCTCTAAAGATGAAAACTCCGATGCTGCTAACGGCTCAGCCGATCTTAAAAAACCGAAAACTCGCCGCACTAAACGAGCTTTAACAGTCAAAGCGGAATCAGAGGGTAAATCTGGTAACGGAGAAGCTAGTCATGAGTCATCGTTGAGTCACCAGAGTGAGATTGTAGCTGCTCATGAAGGAGAAAGTAAGGAATCAGAAAGCAATGTATCTGAAGGTTTAACATTCTCTGCGCCGGCTGGTGAGATTAAGCTTGACTTAACTTTAGGGTTTGAGCCAGTGTCACATGGCTATGACGTGGTACCTGTTAAGAAGAGAAAGATTGGTGTTTTCGCTACGTGTAAAACTGAGCTTATGCTCTAAGCTTCGGTTTAACGTTTGCTTATAAATTTTGCCACCATTAGCTGTATTGGTCTCGGCTCTGGTGATCTTCAAGCTGAGCTGGTACTTTTTTTTTTTTTTTTTTTTTTTTTTTTTTTTTTATTTTT